>JAULBU010065369.1:0-11083 GCA_032358235.1 Odonthalia washingtoniensis
CTATATTATATGCTATATTTCAAATATTGTTTTCATAATTATTCACCGATATGCACCCCATCCTAATGATATGCGCAATATAAATATCAATATTTCTTTTATATTAATCATAAATTATCGTAGTACACGTCCATTCAAAACTGCACATCGCGAATTTTGAATGGATGTCACATCCATTTTTCTTCCATCAAATGTAGATTTTGTAATGACTATATTTATCTGAACTGCGATAATCTCTGTTCGATGAATGTCCCCATTCACTTTACATTCCCGTATCGTAGATTGTTTGCACGAAACCTACGTGTTTCTTCGACCGTTTCCAGTGTTTCGTAGATTTCTATTGCAGTTTATTCCATTCATCGCAATTAAGTTTGAATGTACACTACATAAATTATGCAATCATTAAAATTCTTGTACAGAATCCGTGCAAATGATGTCCATCCATCCCAGTTATCAGACCCTACACACTACGGAATACTTACAGAAAGTGGAGCTGTTTTTGAATGTGTCATACAAATAATCTACAAATAGTGCATGGGCCATGAATGTGTCATACAAAATAATCTACAAATTGTGAAGGGGTAATAACAGTGTCACAAACAAAATGTACAAATTCGGCAGGGGACATGACAGTATCATACAAACAATATACAAATACTGTAGATTGCTCATATTAACACTGTCATTACCTTACAAATGTGATAATGTACGGTGTATGTAGCAATTGGAACGAACTGCGCCATTTGAAATGAGATGTTCATTTTCGGAAACATAAACGAGGAAAAACGGAGGCAGAATGTTTATAGATGGCAGAATTTTCTTTGAATTCAAAAATGGGCCCAGAAGAAGTGTAACCTATCTCACTTGTATTTGGTATCATTCCTCGACCCGCAAGAACTTCACCATCGGTTATACAAATAGAACCATCACAGTAAATCGAAAAGGGGATGATAGAAGTAGATAAAAATCATTCCAGACGTCGTATTGATGTTGGACTACGTACTTCAGGAGGACCAGTACGAAGGGAACCATGGTCGGAACTTCACAGACTCCAAGCTGGAGCCAAGGAGTTAATATATAGGCCAGAGACAAAAGAGTGGGAATGTCCACATAAGTTCATCAGCATAGGAGGAGAAACTGCTATTATACAGACGAAATATGGCAGAATTATATTCAGATCATCCTGTATCAAAGTACGTATAACGTCGAATCTGAACAACTACCAAGATGAACCTAAATGATAGAACGGATAGCAATACCATTACTACAGCAATGGAAACAAATGAGAAGCAATAAAATGATACAAAAGACTTCTTATAATCACGGAAAATGAACTACGTCTGTGTTTTCGGAAATGGAACTCCCATTTCAAATGGCGCAGTTGTGTCCAATCTCATACACTATACAGTTCATCGATTGTAAGGTAATGGCAGTGTATATTTGAGCAATGTAAAGTATCTGTAGACTTTTTGTATGGCAAATTCTTGGCCCCTGCACAATTTGTAGATTATTTGTATGGGACATGCATGACCCACACAGTATTTTTAGAATATTTGCATGACACAATGACCTTCTCTACACAATTTATAGATTGTATGTATGACACATTCATGGCCCCTTCACTATTTATAGATTATTTGTATGATGCATTCAAAAACACTTTCATGTTGTGTAGGTTTTTCGTAGTTTTCCGTCCCCAATAACTGCGACAGGTGGATATACGGTGGATTGACACAGCACCAAAACCTACAATGGTTGAATAATGTATGTAGTGTACTTTTATAGTGAACTTTGTTAAACGGAATAAATTGCAATAAATATCTCTATGCGAACTGGAAACGTTGGAAGTGACATGTAAGTTTCATCTAAATAATTTACGATTCTTGACTGGAAATTGAATGGGGACATTAATCTGAACTGCGATATTCGAGGTTCAGATGAATGTAGTCATTACAAAATCTACATTTTATAGAAGATAAATTGAATGTGACATCAAAAGGACATCCGGGATATGCAGCTAAAATGACCATATACTAAAATACTTTATCAATAACATATCAGAAATGTGGATATGTATAGTGCGTATATCACTGGGATGCGATGCGTATAGGTATATAAATATGAAATAATGAACATGTAATATAGTATCTTATATCACATAATGCTATGATAGCATATATTTCCTACTATCCCCTCTTCCTTCTTGTCATTGCCTTTGTCGCCTTTCCCCATAATCATAGTCCTTTCCACTTCATCCTGTCAGCGATCATCCTTTCTCCATCCTCTTTACGATCATACTTCCTTCCTCTTCATCTTCAACCATCCTATCATTCCATTATTCCTCTCAATCTTCAACCTCAACCGCCATCCCAACAAACCTTGATTTCCTATTCGCCCTCCGTCGTCCCTCACTCTCAATCGCGCTCCTAGTGAGTCTACGATCTTCATCTTCAACATGCGCCGTCCTCCTCCTCTAAGTTTGTATCTTAAAAACTGGTTACCGTTTTCGAATCGAATGTGCGATTGGACAGTATGTATCTTGCGTATATCACTGGGATGCGGTGTGTATGGGTATATAAATATGAAATAGTGAATATAAAATATAGTATATTTTATAGCATATATTATATATGTCATATTATATGTCCCATATATCTTTATCGCATTGTTTTCGATAAAAGATATGGGACATATAATATGCATGTCATACAGGTCAGTGTTTTATAAAGGTAAACGGGAAAATGCAAAAAGGTAAGGGTGAACAAAGATAAGATATGAAACAAACTAAAAAAGAATGAAATGTAAAACCCGTAATAAAACTACCATTTATCATCACTTGTATATATATACCTAGAATCATGAAATCAATACCAAAAAAGTTAGTATTGTGGAAATAAGAGGGGTGAATTTGAAATATGTACCACGATAAATAACCAAACAGAACATAGAACAAACTACAGAAGGAGAAATCTGTATCTGTCTGTTCATGACTACCTCAGTGTGGAAAAGCTGGAAAGGAAGAAAAAAAGGAAAGTAAAAAAGGAAATATGGTTAGAAATAGGAACTAATAAATGTGTTGTATATGTAAAGATAATTATTTAAAATTTACATACCGAATAAAGCAATGCGTGTAGACTGTCTGGTTGCGAAATAAAAAAAGGTAGTTGTTTGAAGTCTGTTGAAAAAGATAGTACGTGAATTTGTTATTGTGAATATATAATGATGAATATAGTTATGACTGTTTGTAGAAAAATAAATGCAAACAAACCAAATTTCCGCATTTTGGTGAAACCCCAAACTGCCCCACCGAAATACGAATACGTAGGGATGTGCGTCATTGTTATGTATTCGGCAAGGCTGCCCAGGGCCCCAACAAAAGTTGGCACTTTGACTGAAAACGTTGCGGAGAGTTGTAAAGATGAAAAGAAGGAATAGATACGGAAGGAAGGAGAGAAGGGCTGACAAAACGGCACACTCTGGGAATGGTACTGTTTATAAAATTACTTGGGCGGTCCATTGCGTGAGCGTTTTAAATAAATTTGAAGGGGCACCAAGTTGATGCTTTTTTTTCAAGTGACATGATTATTGTTGAAAATTTAGTCAAAATTTTGATAGAACCATTCGAAGAAAATTAATACATACTTTGAAATCTATGACATCTGGAATTCTATGAAAAATGTGAGTATAAAAAATGAATAGGTGCCTATTACTGTCGGATATAATTTTACATGTAATGCACATGTAACGGTGGAATGTAGTATGTAATTTCTGAATTTTGATAATTCAGTTGATACAGAATGTAGTCTTTGTATGTAGTTATATACTGGTATAAAATATAAATGCATAATCAAGAAAAAATAGACTTAGAATATCTACGGTACTTTTCATTTCTCGCTGTCAGTTTTAGTTCTGGTGTCTTTTTTCTTAAAGTACTATCAATAGCAGTAGAATGGAGCAGTCATCATCGATTCAGTCACGTAACTGGAATGGTTCTGTAAAAAGAAGGACAGGTCCTGGAATGTGGAATTAAGAAAAAGACCAACAATTAACTTTTTAATTTTTGGCAAAATACAGCCAAAAATTTTAATTTTAATTTTTCGTATGTTTTTCAATTCCAGGTAGAATTTTGGAATACAGAAAATCGTGATGTTATTGAAATAATGTGCTATATTGTTAATATATATTTATTTCTCCATATTCTTCTCCATTACAGATGAATATGGAGAATTAAATATATAATAATAATATGCATTGGTACATGTAGACCGTACCGAATAATATATATAGTTTCTGATGAATTCATCACTTCATATTTCCATGAACTACACATCCATAAATGATACATGGAAAAGCAGAAGAAACTATGTAATATTTCAAATTGAAGAACTATGCAGTAGGTACATTGTTCGTCTCTACCCTTTAGTTTATAGGAAGGTATGCTGT
This sequence comes from Odonthalia washingtoniensis, assembly GCA_032358235.1. NCBI lineage: Eukaryota > Rhodophyta > Florideophyceae > Ceramiales > Rhodomelaceae > Odonthalia > Odonthalia washingtoniensis. Next base: position 4,444 of record JAULBU010065369.1, read on the forward strand.
TAGAACATATAATACGTTTGAAAGTATTGCCTTTGTACATGTATGTTTTTAAAACATCACTTGATGCTCATATCAGAATAGGGCTTACAGTGTTGCCTTGGCGATGCAGGCATTTCTGAAAGAAGTAATACATATTCAATATGTAGGTGCATAACATACAACTAGGTAGTATATCGATGTTAGGGAGTGAATAAGTATCGTACTTTAGTAAAAATGCCAACTTTTCATTGTACAAACCGAAGTTGTACAAAATCATTTACAACCGAGATTAATATGAAAAGACATAAGCTATTTTTTATGTACTCCGTAACACGTAATCAAACAAAACGCAGAGGGGACAATTTTCATCCGAGGACAATTTTAATCGCAGATCTATAGATAGAGATGCAATAAGTCATGGTGAAGGTACATCTGTGCCCAATATACCGGACAGTTCGGATGGCTTATGTGCAATGAATACTGTACAAGAATTTTCGGATTTAATTCAAAAAGGTGGGTCCGCATACAACAAATGCATTGAACCGGATCAACAACAATATCAAGATGATTTAAGTACTATGTCTGAGAACATTCTATCGTTCATAGATGTTATTGTTTTAAATCACGGGCCCATGTTTTTCTCTTTGCTTTCTGACGATATTTTTGACATGAAATTGTTCCGCGATAAACTGTCTACACTAAATCTGTGCCGAGATGTGTGCAACAATGACATCGACACGAATTTAAAAAACGATGGATTCACCAAAGTGGAAATTCCAAGTACATACAATTCGAAAATTGAACAGTCTTACATTTATTTAAGTAACATTGTTTATGTAAACGAAATCAAATTAGCTTAGCTTCCGAGCATGATGTAACTTTTCGTCCATTAACACTTATCAGCAACTGGATTTTTCACCCAATAGAAACAAAACCGACACAAGTTCTACATAACAGGGTGATGGAATTTATATGCCAATCGAGTAATATAAACCATGTACGGAATGACAATAGCACAGGTCGAATCAAGGATGGTAAATCTTTTGTAGGTTTCATATATATATATATATATACAGACAAAACTGCTACAATATTGAAAACAAACCCACTCGTCGCATATCCAATACACGTCACGTTACTTAACTTTTCAGATAAATTTCGTCGGTATCTTATTGATCATGGTCATACATTGGTTAGTTTCCTCCCAGTTCGTTTCCAAAAAATGGATTCAAAAGAAAACGAAAACTGCCAGATTGACCGGAAAGAAATGTATGGTCCTGTACAGGTTACAGACTACATCCCATTAACATCTTCATCAACTGGTCGCAATGAAACAATGACCTTACCTCATCAAGCTATGACCATGTCCCTACAACCATTGTTAGACAAATCAAATGCGGGATTTTCAGTAATATACAGGAAATTATTCCGATGGTACCTATTCCTGAAAATCTACTCGTATTGTGGCGATATACCGGAATCCAAATATATGTCTGGTGTTCGACACAATTTAACTCCTACAAGACCTTGTGTTCGTTGCATGGCTTCAACAGCGGATTTCAAAATGTTACAGGTATGTCTACCTAGAACAATGGAATCCATGTTGATAGCCAGAAAGAAATATGTATTTCTTGTACATATTGAAAATTCTCTTCAGACTAATAGACATGATCGAAAATATAGTCGGGAGCAGGCTGCAGAATGCCTTCATGATAAGTCAATGCCGTCATGGGAGACACTATCGTAGAAGGTATCTTTTTTGTACCCACGGCTTCTTTGCCCTGGAGTTTTTAGCTCATTCACATATGAACCATTACACAACCTTCATTTCGGAATCTCGAAGTTAACCAGGACAGGCATGACGAATTTCCTATCTAGTCCCCGAATAACCACAAATTCAGGGAAGCCATTACGTCTTCGAAAAACCTTCCAATAGATGCGGACAAAACTGTTACGAACATGGAACTTTCTTCTAGCAGCAATTGAGAACCATTTTGCGCTTCTTGGTTTACGTATAGTTTTTTTATAGCAAAGAGAAATCACAGACGTTGAATGGATTGTTTCTAAAACATTTAATAAGGGGGATGTTGGAAGGGAAAGTCTACAGAAATCTTGACATGGTATTTCCCTTCGTTGCAGGTTTCATAGATAATATTACAGAATTTCAAGATGAAGCAACAACCACCGAGATAACTACTCTTTACTCAGATATTATGGTACCATACTACATGATCATAAAAGAGACGGATGGTCACAATACGAAATCACGAACATTGGTACAAAAATAAGGCATATGAAAGAACTTATTATATCTACTTTTGTCTCTCATTGTGGCAATGGTATATGTACATTGTAGTTTCATCTTCTAAATCATATCATGGAAGATATGTAAGCAATAGGTAACATGGCTATGCTGGATGGCTCTCCATGTGAAAATTTTAATGTGTTTAGGAAACAGTCTTACAGGAAGACTTCGAAATGTATTGCAACGTGTATGGATGAAACTGAAACCAACATGGTTCCGAGATTGCAGAAACCCAGACTCAATTCTGATCCGCAATGACACATTCAATGTGAACAATCACCAACCATTCCGAACTGGAAACCTCATTTCTTCCGGGACGGAGAATCCTTAACATTGAAACAATTTCATTCTGTTCTAACAGAAGATGTATCCACCATAGAACCCATATCGAAAAAGTTACAACCTTTTTGAAAATGGTTGGCCACCGATGGCCTCAGAGTTTTCATTTCTCTTGCCAGAAATGTTGCTGAGAAGCACAGAAGTTTCTATCGGATACGTATATCTCATTGGAATTAGTTGAATCTGGTTTCATATTCGGGGGTTATACTCAGACACTAATTGACTACGATGAAAGCGAAAATTACAACCCTGTTCTTCTCAATGATCAACCGAAGCAGAGGGTGTTCTCCGCGATAGAAGTTGAATGAAATAAGAAGAAACGAAATAATTTTGTGTTAATCAATGGTTCTGAAAACTGTAACGAATAATTCAACTTTGCAAAAGTTTTTCTACTATTCCATCTAAAATTAGCACGGACAAACTTTGTTGGACAATATGAATTTTTGAAGTATTTTGAATGAACTAAACAACTGAACGGTGTTCACGACAAGTTGCATTGTGTGTGTCTTCGATGGGCTACTGAAGATGAAATCGATTACGCATTGAAATATATTGAAGAAAAACATAATGAAGAAATTATTAAAACTGGAGAATGATTCGACATCGTACCATTCGACACAATAGCCTCATTAATCCACGTCTTATGCTCCAATTTTGGAATTGAAGCATTTAAGGAACAACTACCATGGCCATACCATCGTTTCCATATTAACCGTTTCTACAGACAAACAACTGGATTAACAAATGAAAATGCAACATGTTAGATGTAACAGCGAAGAAATTACATCTTTTACATCCAACAAAACGCAAGAATCCAGTGACATTAAATAATTCAATCCATTACATATACCAAAATAAATGAAATAAATAAATATTGCTGCAAGTTATGTGTCCTATTATCCCTTCGGATACAAAGAAGCAGTATTAACCTCATTACTATATGCCTTCCAAAGCTTTTTCAATTCTGTCCAGTTGTTAACTATCTCGGCTAAGTAGCAATCGTGAATAATGCTGAAATTATTTCCAATATAAAGTTCAAACCATTCCGTTCCAACGGCAATAAAATGGCGTATTAGACTTGGGTCCGTTACAATTAAGGTAGCTTCACATTCCATCCCCATTAATTTCCCTTTCTCATTTCCGTCACGACATTGCAACATCTTCAATTCTCCACCATGCTATTCATCCACAGAATTTATTATACAGCCAATCAGTTGTTCAGTAGCCAGTTTCAAGTTGGAACCGTATATAATGTTGAACTCATTTTGCCTTCAACCACCACGTTTCAATTAGACTGTGAGCAGCTCAATATTGGTTATAATCCAAGCATCTAACATCGCAATGCTTAAAATTGTACCATCAACTGTATTGTCATAATCCTTGTTGGGAATATAACCAAGAAATGCATGCAAGAAGGATGAACTAGGTGAATTCATGAACAAATTAAAACAATCTTTGTCAGCATCATCTTGAACGGGAACAGTTCTCGGTAACAAATCAAAACTATCGTCATCACTATTTTATGTTTCAATTCTCTCTACTTCGATGTAAAGGACACCTTCTGGTTCCTTATTACATTTATGCAAGATGGATGGACTAGGCGCATTCATTAACAAATTCAAACAATCTTTTCAGCATCACCTTGGACGGGAACAGTTCTCGGTAACAAATCAAACATTTCGTCATCACTATTTTGTGTTTCGATTCTCTCTACTTCGATGTCAAAGACACCTTCTGGTTCCTTATTACATTCGAAACAAGTCACTGCCATCTGATGCATCTTTGTAGTGCGACAATATGCCATGTCCTTTACATTTTCAAAATTTCTATGTAACACCTTCCCTGTTATAACTTCAATTTGAATTTTCTTCTTTTCAGCAGCACCTGTTTCTTTCAAATTGTATCTTGAAAGAACGAATTTATAATCCAGTTGTGTCTATAATAGATCTTTCGCCATACGTTTCCTAGATCTGCATGTATCAGAAAGGAGCTGCCTTACACGAGTTGCCAACATAGCAGTATTGCTAATCACCTCAACAGCATCATTCCTGCTGTCCTCAGTGGCGAACGTCTTCATGGTTTTGTCATCTTTTAATTCCTGTCTGCAGATATATCGTAGTATATTGTTCTCGTCATTCATAGACGGTATATATACACTGTTGGTAAACCAAAATAGAGTAACAGGTGCAGGTACAAACATGGTTCCATCATATTCTCTTGATATATCATTTTTGGTAACAAAGGCTGCACGATTTGTCCAGTTCTTCTCAATTTTTCATGAGACGGTTTAATCTCAGATGTTTCGCCAATAACCCATAACAAGTTATCAGCGCTATACGATAGGCTGAGATCCTTCTTAGGGATGGCTCTCGCCATTTTGTGGCAGTGCTTTCCACGCCCTTTGTTTCCATCACTTAATTGTTTCTATAGCTGAGCATTGAGCTTTACTAGATCCTTGTTCTCTAATTTTAAATTTTCATTCTCGCCGCATTCCGTTTGTAATCTATCTTGCAGCGCCTTTATAGAAATATCCTTACTCCTAACCGCCTCTTCTGCTTTCTTAACCTGCCGCTTACACAGGTTGAACGATTGAGACATATTCTCCTTATCACCCTTCACTGCGGACAGTTACTCCATTAAACTATTATAGCGGTTTGCACTAAGTTCGTTGACAAAGACGGGAGCATTGGTTTCTGGTGGCTCTACATGACCGCCATCAATGCTGAATACGGAGTTTTCAACACTGTCCACACCAATAGAGATGTTGTAGGATGTACTAGTCCGCCCCAACAAACCGTTAGAAACCAAATTACCACAAGAGACAGCGTTGTTGGTCCCTATAGCCGAAATTTCGACAGAACCTTGTTTAGCACTACCACTTCCTCTTGTGCTGCTCTGTCCTGTTGGTTTGAATCCTCTACCTCGTGCACCACGTGATCCAGATAATTGACGACTAATCCATTGTTGTTTACTGGCTGGATGGTGGCCCATTACTTCTCCTCCCCTGCTTCCATCAATACTGCTTCTTACCAAACCTGACAGTTTCAATGGCAGGGTTTTTTAATGATAGGCAAATTTTGTCATTGCTATTGACTAAGTTGCTTTGAATCGACTGTGTAGTAGTAACGTACTAATAACTTGCTTCGTAACGAAATTGTGATAGTAACGTAAATTACGGAACAATAGGAACTGTTTATGCTTAGTATAAATACCGTGTTAAGGTTTTAATTTAAATTTGATAGTTTGGTCACCATTTCCGGATCTGAAATCGTAATGGTACGAATATAAAAGTCTTCCCTCCATAACTATCCCTGTGTTTGAAAATTCCATAATATGATTAAATTTTAATAAACTTTAGACAATATTAGGATCAATTTTATTTGATTTTCAACTAAAGTGTCATACATATTATGTTATGAAACAGTATGAAACTACTGTCTGCCCAAATTACATCTGGAATTAAAAAATGGACGAAAACTTAACTGTTATATTTTTGGCATTTTTTTGCCAAAAAATTAAAAAGTTATTTTTTGGTCTTTTTTTAAATGCCAGATGGAATTTTGGCATACAGTAAATATGATTTATTTCCGTTACACGTTCATGAATGTCACACTATTTAATTACATACATATACAGATATATCATATATGATATACAGAAGAAGGCAAACAAATTTATGTAGATAAATATATGAATATATTTATATACGCATATATGTATGTATATATGTATATAAGTATATAAGTATATATGCATATATGCATATAGGTATATACATAGTACGTATACGTATGTTATATGCAAAATTTTAGAATGTCTCAGACATATATTCATACCTTAAAACTATTAATAGGCTATTAATATCTTCAAGATAGGAATATATGTATACACTAATATACATCATGTGTATCATATACGTATATATACGTATATATATATATGTATATGGTGTAGACATGTATACATTTAAAGGTATATATAAATTTATAATTAAACATACGCCTATATACTACAAGT
>JAULBU010065380.1:0-11081 GCA_032358235.1 Odonthalia washingtoniensis
TGTTTGAATAATGTGTTGAAGTGATCATAAGGCTATGTATCAATTGAGATTAGACCGCCAAATGTCGAGAAGTCTTCCACGGCGTGGTCTAGTAAACGGAAATTTGAAAATTGGATGGCTTTACCACAATGTTTCTCAAAATGTTGAATACACTGCGATTTCAGAATAGCAATTCAGATAACAATTTCAACAATCATTTCCTTTGACTAGCCGGGTAAAGTATTGTCGTATAACAAATCTTTCATAATGTTTGTGTAACTTGTACAAATTTTAGTGAGGCCACACACAAATGGGAATACCATATCTCAACGTTTTAAACTCTTCCCCTCCAGCACTCCTAGAATAGAATTACTTAGGAAGAAATCATTCATGTTATGTGACTTCTCCTTTGTTTAGAGGTCAACATGGAAACCTTGTGCCCGAATTGATTTTCTATTGCAGCAAGGAGGGAATTACATGCCGGAAAAAGGGAGATACGCTGTGTCCTAAATGGTTTGACGTTCCTCTGTTTGTCCAAGCAATTTATGGCGAAGTGTTAAATTGACGGATAAACCATCGAAAAGGCTTTGAATGTCTTAGAAGTACCCAGCTGTAGGTTATTAAATTGTTAATACGTAAAAATTGAAGAACACCATGGACAAATAACTGCAGATTTGTCGTACCTAGTGTTTCTATAAAAGGAACCAATGGGGCGATTCAAATATCTCGGATATTTTTCAGTGCTTTTGCAGTAAGATGTTTTTCTGTGCTGTTTACGATGCAGTATTTTCTAATTTCATCCAACTACTACTCTCATTTCTGCTGTCTCGTACGTATTGAAACGTTTTAGCTACAGTTATCTCGCCTTTATTGAAATCTGTTGGGGTTTCTGAGCATCTGACGCATGGATGTGTAGGGGTAAATTGATGTAGGAGTCCAGACATATCTTTACTTTCTGGTATGTGGCAGTAGTATGAAATTATGACAGGAAAGAAATTTCATTGTATATTGTAGTTTATGCTCACATGGAAACCTGTCATTGATTTTTAATTAAAGGCTCAAGAATCATGGTCATTGCCTTGTGCAATGAAACAATTATATCATCTCTCGAGCGTGACGACGAAGTAAGTGAAACGTGATGGTCAATGACAATAAGGACATCATCTATTTCGCGGTTACTGAATTATTTGTCCTCTCCTTCCGGTTTGGAATGAGATCGGTGTAATCATACAGGGATGAAGCCAACCAACGTATATTCATGTTCAAAAACGAAACGTCTGAACGGTACGGTGAAATTTGGAAATGTGACATGTATGTGATATCCATCAAACGATTTCGACTTCAAAGTCGTGGCTGTTTTATCTGTATATATCTGTAACATTCCAACAAAACAACTCTGCATTGTGTCTCTACTTTGAATACACTCAATCGAAGAAAAGTCACTAACAATAAACTGTGTTCTTATAGACATGTATAAATTTGCAAATAATCCCGATTGAAAAGGATGAGAGACATAATTAGGGTCTACTTCGTTGTAGCAGGTTCTCAATGTTACATCAGTTTCAGCCGCTGCATTAATTTGTGTACGTAATACCTCAATAACGTCTTTTTGTACAAGAAAGCCTTCATATTATCGATTGAGGCTGGGTGGAATGGTACCTCAATTTACTTAAATTCATCATCGAGTAAACTCTTGCGACAGGTCTATCCACAATAGACAGGCATTCCTTTCAATCTTTTATGTGGTTACAAACAACATCTGGAATGATGGTATACGATTGGAAGAACCGAATAATCTTATATACAGAATCAACACCAATAGCTTCTGATAATATCAACAAATGGTTTGCTGCAAGTGTCAAATCATTAATCTTTTACTAAGTTTCAGATGTATCGGCAAGTTCAGGTGATACGTTCATTGGATCTTAATGGGCATCTCCGTTGGTGCTCAATGATTAATGACAGGCATCGGCTATGTCAATTGGCTCATGATGTCTCCATGTAATTGTAACATCTTGTATATATTCTAATATCCATTTTTATTGTACTTTCATGAAGTTGAATGTCGTATTTAATCAGCCGATATGTTTGAATAGTATGTGCAATATCTCGTATTATAAGCTTTGTTACCACTATTGATGAATGAAGTTTTATTTGGAGGTAATATGACAATCATTAGATAGGTGATGTATGTATTGGTTTGTTGTTCGAGTAATAGTGTATGTGTAGTGATGGATTTATGTCACTGCAAAGAACTGAAGAAATTTCGAATTTCGAATATTTCCTTCATGATGGAGCAAAAAATTCAAATGTTTAAATTCGTATGATACGGTTTCGGAAAATTCACAAAACTTCCACACTAATAATTAGTTGAAAAAATTTTCCTCCATATATATATGAAGTTGGAATTTTAGTAAAAAATCAGGATTCTAATTTTTTACGAAAATCCCAACTTCTTATGGATGAAAACGTTTACAAAATTTCCTCTTTCGAATATGGTTCTATATCATGATATCATATTATGTTCCCCCATAGAATATGGGGAAAAACTTTATAGAAATCACCGCAATATTGTTCATATCACGTATACAAGGGAAGGGTCCTTTTCAAGCAATATTAATCCGATGGAAGCTTATAGTTTGCATGTAAACAGTTGGCCACATTTTATTTTTGCGTTGACATAAATTTTGATCATATTTAAAGATGAAAAAACTTGATAGAACAACTAAATAGGACACGCAATGCGTAATATTCAACCCAATAGTGGCTCTTCAACTTCTGAAAACCCCCAAGGCACCATTTCATCATCAGGATCGAGATCCTTACCTTCACCATTATTTAAACTCTCATCATTGTTGCCATGATCTGCATTATGAATTGATTGTGCTGATGAGTAATCATCTTCAGTTTGTATTTTCTGGCGTAGAGAGCATCCGTACGTATATTAAATGGCATCTTTCAACTCACTGTTCTCGGAGATGATATAAATATGATGTCTGAGAGTCGGCTACGATCCCATGCAGCACATTCATAATACACGTAACCATGTCCAATGAAAATATTTTGTGCGGGACTTCCTATATATTCCATTTCCAAACACACCGCCATTTGCATTTTTTATTCCGGACTGAGATTTACATATCGATGAGCGCCAGGAGCAATCAATGATGATACATATTCTGTGGCGTTTGTAGCTGTACAATACCCGGGGGAACCAGTTTCTGTAACTTATAAGTCATTGTGTCCGTGTTGCAGTCTGCATTGCTGACCAGTGATGAGGAAGCAACCTCCGCCGTTCGAAATTTTAGTCGGCCGTGCACAGTTTTTATCTACATTCATCAATGAACATAACCATCCAATCCATAAATATAATACAGCACGTCATTTGAACATCCATACCACGTCCAGATGAACTTTAAAATGTTTTACTGGGAATTACCTTGTACTATAGTAACGGTAAGAACCCTTGTTCCTGTCTTGTTCATCAGTTTCAGCATTTCCAGAGTTCATAATAGGATTCGAGATATAATCCTCTTTTAATCTGTCAGATTTTTCTCATCAGGGAATAATTCTTCTATATTACCAAATATATCTGAAATTTGTGGTGTTGGAAATTCGTATCCTTCCGTGAATGTGTCTGTTTCGTCACCTCTCATTGATTCTTCCATATAAAACGGATCGGACATACCATTAATTATTCAGTACGCATCACTGTCCAAATGTTGCTTTTTTCTGTTTAAAAAAGAGACTCCAAAACTTTCATAATGATACAGACCTGCTTGGTTCCAATTTTCTGCTTCCGTGTAACTGTCACAAATTTCCATATGTTCCATTGCTTATAAGCAGGTCACATCCATGCCAACATTCTCATTCAAACAATTTTCTCATACTGGAAAAATAATTGGGCACGATGATCATTTGGAATTAATGCGGACTTCAGTAATATCTTTGTGTCATGAAGAGGTTCAAATTCATATAATATATCCACTTCCACCCTCCTTCTATCAACTTCGCGCCTTATCATTCGACCATCACGAAGACTTTTTTCTTCCACTCAACCACATTAGTCATACTGTATAATATTTTATCATCGATGAATAACATATGATTTAAAATCACTTTGTCTGTACAACGTTGACCTCTTCTACGCAACATAGAAAAACATCCAGGTAAACTGACATATGGTGTCATATTGTTATCATAAGGGTCTAAATTGTCACCATGTGTAAGTCGTTGCAAGACCGTCGATCTGGGCTTTTATCGTTTCGTTGGCACAGATTCTCCCGCTGGTGGCTCCGATCTCTATTTTCCAGATGTATTGACTGGTACTACTAGCTGAATATCAGGAGTGTCATCACCAATGTCGATTTCAATTGGAGCACTTTGTGCCCTTTTCTTGCTTCTAGTTCCGACTGTCAGACATCCGATCACACCCGTTCCACTAGTTCCCAAGTTGCCCTTTTCCGACAGGTCATTTTTTTTGAAAACGTATTACCTTATTTTTTTCACAAGTCGCCCTTGACGATACGATGCACGGCTAACCAGTTTTTTACGGCTGTTGCCGACAAAATAGCCTCATGTGGTTGCAAAATATTCCATGAACGGTTTTCGATCTTGTCCTTGTCCCCGGAATGATGACATCCATTACGTCCCTCATCGTGGTGGGAATATGTTTTTCTTTCAAATTACACCCTTTTTCACAAATTACATCTAACAAAGTGTACAATGCCGTTAAAAATTTATTTCCAAGACGGTACAAAACCCTTGCTTCAAAAGTACCATTGTTTACGGTTTCAAAAAATGCTCCCGGAGCATCCAAAAGTTACAATACATCCACCTCCGTTGCACGAAACATCACACCACTGTCTCAATAAGTAACCCCACTTTTACTAGATTTTTTACGACTTCCAAATTCTGGTATTGTTTTGATCTTTCGGAAAACAGACGGTAATCTAACACGAGCATATCGATAGTATGTAGACTTGCTCTCTCCATCAATAAAAGTCGATGCTTCCATGTTTCTCGCGATATCTATTGTTCTTGCCTCATTAAACATAACACCATACTCTTCTTAAAACATCTCACAGTACCATATTACACTACTCATCAGATCGATGGATGAACTATCACTCTTCATTTTCGAGGACGATATACTTCATGACCAACACAATCTATTGAACTCCCTCCGTGTTATGACCGCTTCATCAGTTCGCACAAGTAGAGCAACACGAATGAGATTTCTTTCCCATTTCACATCTGGACTGGTCATTCCGCAGAGAACTTGAAGTGCAGACAGGCGGTGTGGGCTGTCTACCAAAACAAGGGACTTCACTTTGTTTATTATGAGCCTCCCATCCTTTCGGTCTGGAAGTTGACGATTTGTATCATAATTTCCATCGACATCATCACTTTGAAACGTTACTGAAATCATTCCAAATCCAACTTGATACTGCTCTGCCTAAAACGATGCCAAAATCGTATCACGATGCTCAGCTTTCACATCCTGGACTGGTTTTGCGACGTTTCTCATATGATTCACGAAGATCCATAGACCGGTGTAAACATAATACCAATTATGAAATCTCCCCGATGTAGAGTTGTCTCCGTTCCATTGCCCTCTGGATTGTTCGTTACTTGATCTATGGCCTTCATCGCCTGATATTCCCAGCAATAATCCGTTCCTGTCCGTTTCAGTTCCCGAAGCGTCTTTGGGTTATTTCTATCCTAACTGTGCATTACATATTGAATTGGAACGTGCATCCACAACGGTTCAATAGGCAATCCAGTGATAGAAAATATGTCTATGTTTTTTTCTGTACTTTTCGGTATCCGCTCTTGTATATCTCCATTTCCTCCGTTCACCGGCCAAACAGTAGCTCTACCGACAACGTTTAATTGTGTTCGGAAAATATTCAGCACATTTGGGCTTTTCTTTCCAATTTCAAAACTTACATTGGTATCATAGCCCTTCGGGCAATACAGCCTTACACGGGTGTTTCTTACAACACCCGTTGCAGTTGCATCTTGCCCGTAGTCATCTCCCAGAGACTTGGAATAAAACAGTTGCTCTGCAGTTGACAACAGAACGGTATGCATCAAAAAGGAGTGCAGTTTTCGATGCGTTTGAAGAAATTCTATTTCATTTTTCTCCGTATTTCATTAATGAGTTGATAGTACGTAGGAGGAGGCGAAAGGAACTTGAGGGCTGTCGATTTAACTCTCAAATGAGTCATTCACGCGATAAAACGAGAAACGGGCGGTGCGTTAGATGGATCACGGTGGAGAACGAAAGGTACAATGAAGAGAATGACGATGGTTAATGACCATAATGGACGAAGAAAATCAGATCGGCAACAACAAGTGCGAAACGAAGATAAGAAACGGAAGACCACATGTCACGAAAGAATAATAATAATAAAGTGAAAAGTTGGCAGAATTGACAGATATTCAAACATCATCATTTCCCACATACGACCGACGACTAAAGAGATGAAGTGATGAACGTACAAAATACACCGTTCAGCATTTTTGTAACAGAGAAGAAAACCAGTATGAAGATACTCGGCGTATAGGGACTTTAACAGATAAATGGCACCACTAAATACAGTACACTATCAGGAGACTGAAACATGTGATGAAATATCATTCAATTATAGAATGATTCATTTAGGGCACACCTGTTTTGCGTTATGACGAGCTACTTCAGAAATTTGATTAATTCCGATCAGTAGGATTCTCATACACTTGTGGCGAAAAACTTCAACTGAAGCGGACTTTCAACTTCAGTATACATACAGAACGATGAGGGAGGACGAAAATCAATAAAGAAAGAGCTAGACCCATTTACAAAGAAAACCCAGAAAAAGACCTTCCTATCAAATCTCAACGAAAGAGCAATCCAACAGATAAAATCCAAGAGAGAGTAGTTCCTATTGATAAGAGCAAAAGGTAAACCATACACAGCTCCTGCGTGCCAGATTACCTGCATATTGCGAGTGAAAATCGACGAAGGCATATATCGTGTATTCGATAAACATCCCGCAAATTTACTCGACTGTAGCAGGGGTATTCATATCCACCGCTTTTCGTTAGAACACTAACCATTAAGCGGGTATTCAATAAAGACGCCAATTACTGTAACCTATAACGACTCTAGTAGCTTCGGTTTGTGGGCCATTCGGCAGTTTACACTCATCTACAAGAATGACTCCCCCCAAACGAAAAAGAACAACATGAATATACCTGAGCAGAATAAAGGACCGAGAGTTTCCGATAGATAACAAGAAATTCCGGAAGCCGTGCAAAAGGAAGCACCTGTACCTTCATCTTCTGGAACGATACATCCGGAGCCACTAGTCGAACCGAGAAGACAGGAGGAAGTAACTCCAATCAAGGAACACCTAAGGTTAGAACCGAATTCACTAGGTATATCTTTACTGGAAGTACAAATTGCTCCACAAAAGGACCAGCGAGAGAAACCAGGTGAAACAGCTGTTGCTGATGATTACTCAAACGCATCAGATGATCCATACACTGCCAACTAAGGCGCCACGATGAAGGAGAAAAAGGCATTCCTAATCGATCTCGGAGAGTATATTAAAATTGTTCTGAAGGTTTTTAGAAAATCGGACCTTGAAGGTTAGGAATTATGGTTGACGTTTTTGACTTACTTCAGACCACACATTATACGGGCATGGGGCATATAATCGTTTATTGAGTGGACGAATTTCTTGATATCAAGAGGAGTCTACCTTTTGGTCGAGAGAACAATATCGAAAGTACAGGCAATAATCAACATACAGTACAGACCCAGTCATATACCGTCCAACGGGATACAAACCCAAAATTCCGAGAAGAGCAACATTAGTGAATAAATCCCTGAAGAGAACCAATAGGACGGTGATAGAAAGCTAGAACTGGTAGGTTACTTTGTGCATCCTGATTGTAAACACCCGTTCAGCCGAAACATAGCACAAGCCTACCATCTCCCAGCAGAGCGCGAAGTTGAAGGCGAAAAAGGCGTCCATCAATCAATACACATCGTGGTATAGAAGCAAAGATCAGAGAGGGGAAGGGAAGGAAGAATTAGGGAGAAAATGAAAACAGGAACTGAAAGAATCAAGACATATAGCGCATAGCGGGGGCCCTACTGATGATTATGATCATGACGATGATGGAAGAGGTGATAAGGCTAGACCTCTATGTAAATGGCCGAAAAATCCATCATCTCACGACAGAGACCCTGAAAAAAAGTTAATCTAGAGTAAAAGGATTGATTGATGATAGGAAGAAGGGATTAGGTATAAACGGTTGATGATAGCCTTTGTCCGAAAGCCAACAGTTTCCGGCTATTAGAAAGATGACTTGTACAATTGTAATAATATATATAATACGTTATCGGCAATGTGTGAAATAATCGATGCTGAGAAACTAAAATCTGTACCTGTGATGTTGAAGGGCGATGCTCTAAATTATTTCGCAAATAACGTAAATTACTGTACGAGTCTCGATGGTGTAATGGCGCAATGGAGTTGACAAGTAAGTGGTATAATAGCGATTCTAAGAAGGCACGAATACTGACAAGATGGCAGACCATGACTTCGTTGCAGGCAATGAGTGACGAACCAACAGAGCCGGAGGTGACCGTCTTCTGGAAATTTTTTCGAGGCTACTGACCTTGTAGAATCAATTAGATTGTGCTTATCATACTAATGGTTTCTTCAGATACAGGTTGCTCACCGAATTCTACATATAAACCATACAAACAACTCTACGTAACAGAATGCCACGCACAAGTTAAAAGGCTGTTAATCGTATTGCGAATCAACTAAGTGAAAACAAACACTCAGCAGTAACTTCAGTATGCGTGATTCAAGGCGACTTTGACGAACTTCACTATTATTCAGGCAAAACATATGGAGCAGAAGCCAGGGGTGAGGCGAAGAAATCATAATCGGGTAAATGGAAACCCCAATCCAGACTACCCCTTTGTTCTGGATGGATGAGGAGTGTGAAGGGATGTTTCGTGTGTAGTGAAAACTACAGATCGAATACCAAAAACTCCAAAAAACAAGTAACAGAAGCGACAAACAAACTAAAATCCAAGCATTCACAGGCTCTACTAACGGTTGAAGATTAAGCGGCGGAAGTACACATGGAAATATGTGAGATGTAAAAAAGGAAGATGATGACAGAGCTAAATGGATTTATGACGGTGATGACAAAAGAGACACTGACATCGTCTATATGACTAAATAAGTAGCAGCAGAATTAGATTTCGTTATAAAATATCTCATACTCACATGGCTGAATGTACGAAGAGAGCATTTATTGAGCCCTCTAAATATTGTATAGACTAATTCGAGGTGACGTGAGGACTGGATTGAAAGTGGTAACGATTGACACAGGGGAAAATAGAAGATTGGTGATGAAAAGATTCCAATACAAAGCGTATGAAAATGAGTTTGAAAGAAAGATTCTGACCAGAACCCGAATAAAGTAGAACCACTACTTTCCAGCATGGATATTAAAACTAATGGATTGGACATAAGCATACAAGGCTTCTACCTTCAACTTGGAAACTACGTCAGTCACTTCCCTTAGAAAATTATTTCTTCGTTAACCGATGGACTGCAAGAGACATTCCTTTCGATCTATACACGGAATATGATCTCATAGGGATCCATCGCGGATTCGGACATCCATCGGAGAAAGAAACATACAACTTTTTGAAGAGAGCATCAGTCGATAACCTATAAAAGCCCATCACGAAGGAATTAGAGAAGATAGCTGAGGACTATGAAGTGTGAAGTGTGAAGTGTGCAAGAGAAAAGGAACGAATCCAAGAAGTTTCAAG
This sequence comes from Odonthalia washingtoniensis, assembly GCA_032358235.1. Lineage (NCBI taxonomy): Eukaryota > Rhodophyta > Florideophyceae > Ceramiales > Rhodomelaceae > Odonthalia > Odonthalia washingtoniensis. Next base: position 9,836 of record JAULBU010065380.1, read on the forward strand.
TTGACATTAGGAAAGGACGATCCTAGATTTAATGGTAGGATGATATTAGATAGGATGTTCACTGATGCAAGACAAGTAATCTATTGGTGAACGAAAGCACTCATTTCAGTTCAGCCTGCTTCCTTAAAATCCAGTCCGCCGCTGAAATATGGAACAATATCATGAGACTATGTATTATGACCTATATGCGTCCACCAGACTCTCTTTCTGTAGACCAGGGTTCAGCATATATCTCAGAAGAAATCAGAGCAATCAGAATTTGTGTAGGCATCGACCGAAAATCACGTCTCGATAGGTATAGTATAGGGGTGCCACGCCCCCTTGAGAAGCACCTACATGAAGATAAGACTAACAGTATGTCCAGAGAACGCCACCGATCCAGCTTTCTTACAAATGACTGTATATGCGAACAAAGCGACCCTGAAACCGGAGATATTGTATCCTACAATGCTGGTGTTTGGAGCCGTACCCAGACCGGTCGAGACAACCCCCGTCAGTGTCTTCGAAAAATAATGTTTCCTTCAATTCACCACAGTTTCAGAATGGATGCAAACATTCACTATTCGATTGGAATTCGTATGAATTGAATAGGGAAACTAGGACCCGAAAATGTGGTGTACGGAAGAAAAGTCAGTTCGACTAGAAAAGAAACTACTGAATTTTCAGTATCTTGAATGTAGCATGAGCCAGAATCTGTTCATTCTGTATGATGCTGTAGTTTACTTGGTTTGTATCCTGTGCTACGTGCAGTCTACTGTATGTTTCCAACCCTGCACGGTTCCTTTACTTTCATTAGAGTGTAGTTTCACTTAAAAAATATCTTCAAAAGATGAACGAACGTGCAGTACACAATCATATAAATCATACGGAACAGGAAGATTTGTGCAGTACACCATGACACAGTTTATTCAAAATATGTAGTAATCTGTACGTGTACTACACAATGGGCCTAAATTTTATGAAGAACAGTGAATGATTTTTCAATCACGAATCTTCGGATACAGTAGTTACGTGAATCATTTCAGTGACTTGTACATTCATATTCTGTATTTTTATGAATGTAAACGGAAACGTTATCTGGAAGAAGTGCAGAACGTTCTATGCAAACTGGTCCGAAATATAAAAATTATGTGGAGACGGTTAGATTAACTGCATAGGAATCTGCCCACATAGAAGATTTTGTGGATGATATATAGGTTTGAAACTGGGAAGAGGTGCAATATGGAAAATGTCTAGTACAGTGTAT
>JAULBU010065391.1:0-11081 GCA_032358235.1 Odonthalia washingtoniensis
CGTCCTGCACCGTTTCGGTTATTAAATTTAATATTGAACAGGAATTTTTGTGCCAATTTAAGACAATTCCATGAACTGTTCCTAACCCTTCGCAGTCTCATATTCTCCCCATTAACACAGTTTATTCGCCCAATTTCAACCATCACCGAGCAACGATCAGCTCCGCATAATGACAGTTAAGGCATTATTGGTATTCAACGGCAACTTCTACCTGTCGCACCCGCTGGTAACAAGTTGCATGCACCTACATTTTCGCAGAGGTACGTATACATCTCTACTTTTCAATTATTGAAACATTTTATATTTACTCCATTCATGTTTATTGACAGTTCTTTTCTTTAATTTCCTCTTTCAAATTCGGTTTACAGGTTCCTCCTTTTTTTGAATACCCTTGTTCTGCAAACAGGTTTGTATTAGTTCCATTTCTATTTTTAATTTTATACTCGTATCCCCATTTCCTGTTCTTTCCATATGAAATATACTAAATTCTTTCTATTAATGATATTTGTTTATGTGATTTACATCATTTAAATCACATAAACAATATGATATGTCAGCAGATCAACGTAGTTCGCATGTTCGCAGTGATGGAAACGTTTGAACGTAGATATTTTCATTATACTATACAATACTTTATATATACATATACGTTCTTTGGATGTTGTTTTTGGTGGTCCCCATTCTTCTGCATATACATACTTTACATTTCCCTTCAATTTTCCTCTTTATGATATTTCTTAATAGATCCATTTTTATTGATATCGCCCATTTTTTGGAGGCCTACTCGGGTCATAAAATCGCCTGCGATCCTAGTCTGTTTATTATGAACATCATGTTCTCTTCCTTTATTATTAGCGTCGCCTTCCGCTTTCCTTATAGAAAAAAATATATCCTTGATTACCTATTTAGTACTGAGTATTCCGTTTCCTTTCCCCCTTTTTTATTCCTACTTTGGTTCACCTTCTCCTTCTTCGTCCTCTTACCTTTTATTCGTTGTCCCTCCTTTCTGAGTATCCCCAACTTCCTTGGGATCCGTTCCTGTTATGCATTGATTCTATTGGCTCTCACCTGACTATCCTTCCCTCCTGTCCAATTGGAACGCGGTACGGGATTTACGTGGGATCGCGAGCGCTGATAGTGCTCTGTGGTCCGGCGCTGGATTCGCAGTCAGATCAGTAACCGCCGCGAAGCACGCTGACTGGTTGTTGATGTGTATCACGCCTGACTTATCAGCTAGCAGTACATGTTGACGTCTTTTTCAGAAGGTTGCTTTCTTGCTACTGCAATTGATACGGAGTGGGTTGTTTGTTGATAATCGGTAACTCCTTCACTTTTCACTTTCCTTCTCGTCTGATTTTCTATGTATACTCCTCAATATCGCTACTAATATATGACACGTGTGTCAACATTATGTCTTATTATTAGTAGGTCGCTCCAAGTCGAATTGCTTCTAATATATCATTAACACCGACACGTGTACCCTTAATTAGTGGACTTCCTACTACTGTATTTTTCCATGTGTATACACATTGGAAAAGAAAGTAGTAAGAAGTCCACTGTACGGTGTACTATACTTTTTGTCACGCTGTCCTGTCCTGTATTGACCTTAACCGTCATTTTCTGATGTACCGTTTCCATCTTTTGTCCTGTGGCCTCCTCCTAAGCGTTCTGTTGACACGCAAATTGTTATTTGATTCAACACCATTTTTCTATTTTTGTGATATTTTTCAATATCGTACAGTATATACCATATACATTATAAAATATGATGGAATCATATGATACCATCATATTTTATAATTAATTATAACATGTATACATCACAACTCGTAGTACCCACCCACGTTTTCATTTATGGATTGAATGATTTCTTCATCCACCATCCACCATTCTATCCAGATATCCAGATGGATACATGTGGTACCACTACATGTATCAATACAGCGTCCTGCACTTTTACATTCAACAGATGAACTGAAAATTGAATGTGATTTCCATCGGAAACTAGGTCTTGTAGTATTTTTTGAAGTATTCCTTCGCTATCTCATACACAATGTCTAGTCACAGGCCTAGATTATACAGATATATATTTCAACAATTGTAGAATTTGTTTCATGGTCCATCCATTTCCTATTGTAACATTTTAGGTGTTTTAAAAAGTAAAAATACACAGAAATGTCTGATGTTTGAAATATATTTTCAATAATACATCCGTGCGCTTTTTCAAAACGTGAAAGGTGTGACTATAGTCTCTATACATAGTCACACTTTTCATAAATATATTTTTTCCATTTGTTTTCCACCGTCCGTAAGTAAATTTGTAGGCCTCAAAAATTAAAACATACTAGGTTAAGTGCAGTACACTATCTGTACGCCACAGTGAATAGACCATACATTTTATTTACAAATTGTGTAGATATTTTTCATTTACCTTCCACAACCATGAAAACACTGTAGTTTTGCGTATGTAAACGACACAGCTCCCCAAATTCGAATGGCCTAGTTTATGTTTACTACACAAAAATCTACACTTTTTGAATGTATGCATTTACTAACGGAACACAGACGCAGTGAAGTGCATGCTTCCTGACAAGTTTGCAGAAAAGGATGCGTCGTGGATTATTTATTGAGAATTTCTTAATCGTTTCCACGCGGCTCCTCACATCGCGAAACAAAACCTGTTTAAATTTGTTCATTTTTTTTGTAGTAGGCGCCAATTTGTTCGTTCGGTAAAAAACCAGTTAGAAGGAGAATCTATCAATGGGTCGGTTACCTCATTGTTGGTAAATCGAAAATTTAAATTTAAATTCCGTTGAAAATTTCTTTTTCATCGATTCTGCTCATGACATGAGAGAGGTAGAGGTTCAAATTGAACGTATTGTGCATTGCATTCATTTGAATTGTTTCCCTTGAATTATTCAAATTTAATATTCTAATCTTCCGATATCTTCACAAACAAACGGTTCCATTAAAAAAAGCAGTTCAACTTCATCAATTAGTGAGGTTTCTCCAACTTGGAGAAACGTTTTAAACATTTCAACTTCATCAATTAGTGATGTTTCTCCAACTTGGAGAAACACTTCGTTTGTAATTATTGCAAGGATTCAACCCTTGCAATAATTACAAACGAAGTAAATTCTTCCCGTTACGTTTCGGCTCAAATGATTCCGTTATCGTCGTGCATGCAATATCTCTCAGCGCTGAACGTAATTCATGATTCATGTCACAACATTAAGATTGTTCCTATTCACCTCCTAAGTACCACCCTCTATTGAAATTTCAGTGCGGGTTCCGGTGAAGCAGTTCAGTTTCAAGTTGAAAAAATTGAAGGTATTCTCGGCGCCTTTTAATGCAATTTTGATGACATCACATCCCGGGACGACTCCGCGATGTAATTGACGAGTGATACAGGTGGATCTGAAACTGGCGTATACTAGACGGTGTACAATCACCGCCTGGAAACAGTATAGCGCCACATGTACTAGGATCTTGAGTTTACTGTAGTCGTGGGAGAGGATGATGAGCTACACATTAATCAGGTTAGATACAGTGTGGATCGGAGATGGATTTTGATGTGGATTAGACTACTCTACAGTAGAGTGTGAAGGTAGATTCACTTAACGAGGTAAGGAGAGGGTGGATGGAGCAAGAATAATGAAGGCCGAGCGAGTTAATAATCATCCAATACTTTCAACTTGACGCCGCAATTAAGGCGTTCCCAATTATCGAGGGTTAAAACCTCGATAATTGGGGCCGCCTTAATTGGGACATCCCGCAAAACGAGACACCGGTTGGGGAACCAATATGGTGCCTCGCTAAAGTGACCTAAAAATAAGGTTTGTCTCAATTTCGCAATTGGGACAGATATTTTTGAACCGTTTTTCTTCTTGCTGTACCCTGTAGGTCGTCTATTACAACCTACTAAACTCTTATTTTGCAAACGGTCAATTTATTGAATGTTGATACAAACCGTTTAATGCAGTACTGTACTTCATCGAGGGGATATCTATTTTAAAGCAATCAACCCCGGGTTAACGGGCCGTTTAGAATATGCTTCAGAGAGACTGACCGGAACCAATTCTTCCCAAAGTATGACCCAGAAGCTACTGTACTGGAAGTTACACGCAAACAATCTGGGCTAATTATGTATAAAGAAAAATGTACACTAGGTCATACTTGTGAGCGCAACAGAATTCCACAAGCAACACGACCTATGCGAGCCTAAAAATAGAACAGAAACTATTGCTTCGGGAAGAGGCCACAGCACGGAAATCCCGCAATGAGTCTTCAACCTGTCGGGAGTTAGCCTTATGGGCTAAATTCAACTCCAAACTGGCGATCACACCGGTAAAATCAACCGTTCCAAGGGCGTTGTAACTGAACACTGATATAATCTGTGTACTGGTAGGGATACCTAATTCCGTCTGCGTAGAGGGGCGAACCACGACTTTAACAATCCCTCTTTCTTGTATTGGATATCAATACAAACTACGGAGGAGTTTGGATGGTCCTATCATCGTGCAAAAGGGGAAACGGCTTCAATAATTAGTGAACCCCAATACAATATCAAAAATCCAACCTTATGACGCTGGAATCATGGCGTCTCTGAAAGTTCGGTATCGTCTATATCAATTTAAATGGCACTAGACCTTTCAGAATGAGAAAACATTGGTGATATATACAAGGTGAATATTTTATCCACCATGAAGGCTTTTCAACGCATTTGGTGTAGTCTGGTATGCTCAGTCATCTCCAATTGTTGAAAACACACAAAACTGTTTTCTGAAGAAGCTCCAGCTCTTCGAGAGCTCGGAGACGTGGATGAGCAAACATTGCTACTCAGTTGAAAGAAATGGTTCCATAGTTTTCGAGAATTTCTATATCTGATTCATTGAACCCTTACAGAGAGGATGATTGCATTCAACACGTATGTGATGAATAACTTGTACTTGACATAACGGATTGTACACTTCAAAATAGTATCGAGGAAGAATGTGGAGAGGTAGCTTTACCTTCTTGCAAGGATGAAATGAAGGCTACCGCAGTCATCAAACGACTTGGTTCATATCACAGTATGTCCCTGCACTTGAATAGAATTTGAATTGGTTGCAGTCTATAGTGCGACAGCAAAAGTCTCCACACGCTACTCAAATGACTACTGATACCTTCTTTCAAAAAAAATCAAATATCACATATCAATTTACCTAAACGTGACACTGTATTCCTCCAGTAAAAGGTACCCACGATAATTGGGACTAAACACTGTCCTCTAGTAAGTATCAATTAACGAGAGTTAAATGTATGACGAGCGAAAATAGGACGATAACTGGGAAAAATAGAGATCAATACGTGTGATAAGCGAGTCTGCATCAATACAGATTAAGGTGACATTTTGACTGAGTGCCTACACTTTGTCGATAATAATCACAAACGTATTGTTTAATGATTGTAAGGTTAAATACTGAGAAGTGGAAAGATGTGAAGAAGGGAAAGGTGCGAGTGGCGTTCTTAAAAAGGGAAGAACGCCATAACACGTATCCCAAACAGTAGATATAATATATTCAGATTGAAGTAGGTTGTAGTCTTCCGAGTGTCTAGGTTCCCTAAATGGTTCTAGAAGGATTGGTTTCTCCTTCAATGTGGGTGTGTTGTAGTATACAGTAATTTCGAGGATCATATTATTGTGATCTACTTAATGGTTTAGCTAATGTGGTCCATACTTAACTATCTTTATATTCATTGTGAAGCCTAAATGTTAGGATCACTTGATTAGTGTGGGTCATAGTGTCCACTTTATTGATCTGCTGTATGCGCAGTTACACATTCCCCTTTTCCTTTGATTTGAACCTTGATCATATACAAAACAGTATTTTAAGGGTTTTTTGTTATGCCAAAATACCTGGACTATGTATGTTTGTCTAGAATTTTCTAAAGTAAATGTGAGTTTTCGTTATGTATTGTGCTTACACCCAGGAAGATTGGCCGATATGTATGTAACAATGATAAGGGAAAGTCTCAAATTGTTTGGACATGACGATACGCTTTATGATTGAGTGAGTGAAAATCGAAGAAAAATGAGTATCGGGAAGTCTGAAGTAGGAGGCGTAGTTTATTTGCAAAATTGCGTTTAAAACAAACATTATCACAAACGTTATATCATACTATGGTATAACGTTTGTGACGATGTTCATTTGGTATATTAATACCATGCAATTTTATTCGTATGAGTAGGGTAGAGGCAGGAGTTCAAGTTGGTATGTTGTATTTGAGGACTGAATTATCAAAGGGGGGAATGTTTTGATGTTATATTGAAATGACAATAAGATGGAGTTGAAGTAGATGAATGAAAGAATAGGAGGTTAAAGTGAAGAGACGACGAAGAATTGGTTAAAACACGATTGAATCATTCTTACCTAGTTGCCAGGTCGTTATTGTGCGGATGATCCATTGTACTGGTGGGGGAACATGAGTACCGCTTTGAAGGAGTTTTCTCAAAGTTGCTTTTGTCATGGGTTTGGTAAGCCCGTCTGCGATATTATACTCAGACTTGGAAAAACCTATATTGGAGATATCACCTAACTTGAAACCTTCACGAGCTGCAGCGACATCGAACATAAATCTTTTCTCGTAGGTCCTTGATCCCTTACTGAAAATATAAAATAATTATTTGTTATCAGTAAGGAGTTGCAGCGAAATATCTTGACCAGTCAGCATTAATATTTCCGAAGTGATCTTGAATGCCGCATCGAAGAGGTCGCTGAAATCTTTTACTTCAGCGGCCATGGTGGAACAGTATAATCTTTTGGACTTAAAAGAGCGGAAATTTAGCCAGACAACCTTGTCCAAATCATTACATAGTATCACGACAAATCCTAATTGAGATGACAGGTCTAAATGATTGCCAAATGACGCATCCCCTTATCCAATGACTTTGAGAGGATATTTGACGAATTCTGGTAAAATTATCGATATGTCACGCCGTTTAGCATACGCGGCTGCTTTCATTTTTCATTACTTACGACATGAAGGTCATGGTGTATTTGTAAAAGTGGTCTCGACGACTTGGGCGAGTGAAGAGATCAGAGAACAACAATCGGGACGCGTGTGTGAAAGCTATGCCAATCTCATGTTCATAGATCGAAAGTCGGTTAACAATGAGGAACCTTCAACTGTAGTTGCTCAAGTATTTGTAGGTAGTGGCGCTGCGTTTGTTTCATTGCAGAAGAATTAATTGCGTCAAATTTAAGTCACAGGGAAGAGGTGAAGATGGTTTCACGCATAAGCGCTTGTCGGTCTTTTCTGAAAGTAGTTTAAATTTTTGGTCACCGGCGCGGAGTAGGTCGTCCACTTATTTACCGGACATCCCTTATAGATTGTTATTTCTGAATATGTAGTGGAACAAGGTGTCAAAATGGAGTTGTTAAATTTTCAAATAATGTATGTGGTGCTGTTAAAGAGTCTGGTACCGGAGATCACCAGACTCGGATAATTTATACAGAGGTTGAAAAATCTGAAAAATATGCATACAGTGGTCTCCATCAAGTTCCAATTCAGGGACGAATGAAGTAATATACAAGTCATACAAGTCAAGAGCCAGCGGTATTACTAACTGCAGGTAAGCTTGAGAGACGTCTTAGACCCAGACGTCAAAACCGAAAATCGATGAAAAATCTATTGTAGGCGAATGACTTGAGGTTGGATGGTCTGTGAAGAATTAACTATAAATTCGTTCAGTTTATCGCGGTAGCCTCCAATTATTAATCTCGCCTTGTGTACGATTTCCCCTTTGATTGTTGATTTTAGCGCAATCACAAATCGTCTAGGCAAGACGTTTTCATCATGAGAGATTTCTTCTCGTAGTACAACCTTTAAATTAGCCCGATGTACTAGATTCTTGATTTCGTCTTTACACCCTGCCATAATCTCTGGCGATGAGCTTCTCCGACCTTTGGCAGAACGTTTTTCTGTCAGAAACATGTCATCTGTAGCTGGCGGGGTTTTATAGTTTGAGATCAGTGGCTGAAGGAAGGTTTTGTCGTAATGCACGCTTGATTCGCATCTTGTACATATGATCCCTCTTTTATTGGTGTATTGTCATCTTTATTACAATGGCAACGTTAATTCATGTTTTTGGTCAACTATTTTGACCTTTGTCGAAATATTTAAGTGCTTTCATAATGTGATGTGTCATATACTAAGTTATTACATCAGTATTTACATACTGATGTAATAACTTAGTTATACGAAGCTACTACCATAAGGATACATACCATACGTATGGCATGTGTCCTTATGGTAGTAGCTTCGTTTATTCACGCGTTTAATGTGAATTTAAACTGACATCTATAGCACTTGCGATTATTTCACACCTGGTGGTTTAGAAACTTGGACGAGTCGAAGTGCTTTTCGAAACGTTCAAATATCCGCATCTGCTTGTTCGAACATTCTTTTTGCTTCCTTCTATTTCTGAGTTGTATAAATAATTTGGGACCATGTCGTTGCTTGAATCACGCGCGAGATACTCACCATAAATTGTGCTATAAAATGCAAATCCGTCTCGTCTATTTTACTTTGCAAATTTACTGAGAATTATTTGTTGGAACTACAGGGTAATTGAAACGCAAAACGGTTCACCGATTTGGTACCCCTCTAAACAGTGGTTCTTAGGCATAATTTTTCAAATCCCATAATTGAAACGGGAAAATGGGTTTTTTAAAAAATATATTCATTTTTGTTCATCCTGTACAGTACTTTTGTGGTAAAACCAGACTCAGTCATTTTGTTTATTATGCACACGTGTCAGCATGATATACAATCTGTCGGTTAAATCGGGTGTGGATTGGATGTCGTCTTTCTTGATTTGTTGTTCGTATGATGATTTCGTGAGCTGTTACGGCGGTAGTCAGTTTACAGTGATAGTGATGCTGACAAAGTAAGAAGGCACAAAACACAGAGTCACTACCTCCTCTATTTGTTTATTCTCTATTGCGTATTCATCATTCTTATACCCATTTCCCCTTCTCATTTCTCTCTTCTCGTTGTCTGCTCCTCGCTTGATTCCAACACATCAATCTCTCCAGTGGTCGCGTGCTTGTAGTAATTGTTCGTGTATACTTAGCGGTGTTTGTTCATTCGATTTTACAGTCCGTGTCGCGACTTCCCATCATATGCTCACTTCGAATCAGTCCTTCATACTATCTTCCCGCGTCATGTCAATGAGTCGCGCTCATCATCACGTCCCCTCTGTTTGTTCCTCTTTTCCCTGATTCCAATCTCTCAGCCGTTGGCCTTAGCGTTCGTTCAATTGTTCCAATTGGTTATCCAATTTGTCCTTCCCCATTCCTGATTGCTATTTTTCACCCATTGGTATTTGAGTTCTTGCAATTGGTCAAATTTCCTATCCACTTTGTTCTTTGCCTTCTCCATTTCCAGACTCGGTTCATTTTAGTTTAGTCTGTTATTTGTCTAATTTCCTGTAAATAGTGTAGATTTTTCTTGTCTTCCAGCTTCAATTTCAACAACTGTACATGTTAATGTTTTTAAAAATAGAAATCGGCTGTTTGTGGACTGACAAAATTCAAAATTCAAATGTTTAAAACGAACTGATTTTAAATTTAAAAACTTTCATGTCTACCTGCACAGTGAATAGTGATTTACATAAAATTTCTACTCTACCTTTTGGTTAATAAATCATCACAAATTCCCCTTAACACCGTTACACAAAATGACAGACATCTCTCAAAATTTGTCTCAGAAGCGCCTTATCATTTACGAAAGAGACACTTGAGTGCGGCGTTGTGAAAGTTGGAATGAAGGTGATTAGTACAGTAGGCATTTCAGAGTCTAAATCATTCGAATACTCCGAGCAAGGCAACAATCTCCAGAATTCTTCGCAATATTGATATACTTCCCAATTCAAGTCGTCATTCAACCAAGAAATTTCACGTCAAGCATGGTGAGAATCATGATGTTTAATGAGCGCTCTTCGGATGGATTTCATTTTTTTAATCGATGCGTCTTAATAAATGGTCCTCTAATAAATGAAAAGGCGATTGTTCTACAATCGCCATTCAACGAGCACGTTTTCAATGATAATAAAAAGTCTGACTTTAAGTTTTCGGAAGGGTGGATCACTTCTTTCAAGGAACTACGGGGCCTTTGTGGTGCAATTAATTGTAACGTTTGTGAGACATTTTTGAGCTCAAACGTCGCGCCTATAATACGCATACCGAATCGTGACTAATGTCACATCCGGTCAAAAAAACGTGAACATTAGTGTTACGTTAGGTCACTCTCTAAGTCTTTTCTCGCGTTCGATAAATTGACCCCTCCGCCACGTGTTTTCGATGTCAGTGTACAGTATACACTGACTTTCTGTCCGACATTTACAGTACGATCTTCCACCCGTCGCTTTGGGGCAGGTTGATCCTACTTATGGGTACTTGGACCTCACATGCTTTTTAATCCTAATAAATACAAGCACCCTTCGAGTCCGAACCTACCCGAAACTTGCATTTCGTTATCAGTCAAAGAGCTCTTCGGCTACTATAATCCATCAACCATGCCCGTCCAAGTTGTGTCCACATCGCCTTACGAGCGACGTACCGGATCGGTGCCGCTCGACCGCACCCATTCAACGTCAAACTCCTACCACTCTACTAACGCGTCATCGGATCATCCGTCTTTGCTCCACCGGTTAATACCCATCCCAATCCATCCCTCCTCTAGGAGTATTTTCTGGTCATACGGCGTAATAACCTCCGCGGCTCTTCCTACTCACGTCATCTGATCTATTCAACGTCCCGATACATTCGCTGAACCGCCACGAATAACGATTCAACCACTACCTCCCCTACTACTGGTGGAGTGTAACGACTGAGACGAGTTACTCGGACAGAAGGGCATCCGAACACCCATTAGTAACCACTACCTCCATCTTCTGGAGTGCATTGCACTACATCTGGTCTCCCAGCCTAAAATCTCAGGCGGAAATAGATCAAAAAGTTTTTCAAAATGAACAAGAAAGAAACGGGCATCCCGAAGCCCGGATTACGAAAGACACTGTCTGTGACTGGAATGTC
>JAULBU010065402.1:0-11078 GCA_032358235.1 Odonthalia washingtoniensis
TTTGTACATTCAAAACATTTTCAAATTATTCGTCCAATCAAAAATTGAACAGATTCCCACGTTTCAGTCAACATATACAGTAGAATCCGGTTCATGAAGGTTACCGATTTAAGCTGTGATTTAAGAAAAAGAAAAATCTCTCGACCTCTTCCATAGCCATCGCCATACCCTACTCAACTACCCATCACACATTTCATTATCAACTCTTCCATTATCCTCTGTTCCTGTTGTTCGTAAATCTTGTATAGGTATTGTAGGTAAGAAAGCAGGTAGATTACGAGTGTATCGTTGATACAACAGATATCGCTATGATATATTAAGATATATACAGGTATAAATATATATATATATATGTATGTGACGTATCATGATTAGGATTAGGATGATTTGGATGGTGATGTGGATGATGATGGTGGTGGTAATGACAACAAAACTGATGAAGATGTTAATAAAGGATGACGATGAGTAGTTGATTATAATAACGGAAGAGGGTGAGTAGTTGATGGTGATAATGGACGAAGGTGATTAGTTGATGGTAATCGTAGTGAACAATTAGATAAGAGATGACGGATGATGGCGATAACTAATGGTCAACTAGTAGTCGACGATGACGACGTTTAATATAAAGCGAGTATGATGACGGTATAAGTCAGCTGACGATACCGATGACGTTTGTCATTTTATTACTATAAAATTGAGCGAACGCGAATATAGAACGCATAACACTGAAGGGAATAAAAAACGCATAATTATACATAGTCTTCAATCAATGCCACCGACGAGAACTAACATAACAGCTTTACCTATTAATTCTTCTTTTTCTTTTTCTTCTGCTTCCCTTGTAAGGACTGAAGGTGATGGTGATATACGATTGGGGTACAGAGAGATGAACGACGAAGAAGATGTGGTCATTTAACATGAATCTTTTTATTGAAACCCACATTTCAATATAGCTGATAGTACCGTATCATAATAATAAATAAAATATTAATGCACACAATAATATAATATGGTGTGTATATCATATCATATTAATAACAATCCACATTTTCAATTTTAATATGAAACCGACGATAATGATAGTTTCATGCACCAACATTGGTGTTTTCAAACCGACGATAACATCGGTTTAAACCAACGCATGTAGTGGTTTGAAATCAATACATGTAGTTGCTTTAACCAACCCAGTTGGTAGTTTGATACCACTACATGTGTTGGATTAAAACGACACATTTAGTGGTTTGAAACAAATACATGTAGTGGTTTGAACTAAAACAGTTGCCTGTTTGATACCACTACATGTCTTGGATTAAACAGAAACAAGTAATGGTTTGAAACCACCAATTGTAGTTGTTTCAACCGACGTTATCGTTGAAGCTTATACGACACATGTAGTGGTTAAAACCACCACGTGTAATGATTTCTTCACTACAGTTGGTGGTCTCAAATCACCAACTGTATCACGGTTTTAGTGGTTTTTTTTTAATATGGTACGCAGTGTATGCTACTTACTTTGATGATAGCTTACATGGTTGTAATACAGAATATAGTAAATTTGCAAAGCTTGTCGAGACCAAGTTCCAATTCAAACCAAGATAATGGGTCAATGAGCAATTCGCAGGTGTTCAAATTGAAAGTAAAAAAGATCAAAGTATTCATATTCACCAGAAACAATATATTAGTCAAATTAAAATATTACAAAACGATGCAGACTATAACATATTTAGATCCTCAAGAGCTTAATTATCATGGACTGCACAGACAAGACCAGATATAGCTTGTGCAGTTTCTTTATCAGCCCAAGTAATTGAAGAGCATTTTCACAAATATTCAAAGAAATTCAAAAAAGACATAAACAAAGTGATCAATAAACTTCATAACACTTCATATAAATCATTGAAATATTCCAAGTTAGATAAGATTAGTCTTAAGTTATAAGTTTATTCTGATGATTCATTTGCTTCTAATTACGATACATCTTCACAAATTGGATATATAATACTTTTAACAGACAAATAAAGATATGCCAGCCAATATACTAGGCTTCGTATAAATCAAAATGTATAAGTCAATCTATATTAGGTATTAAAACAATGGCATTTGCTGATGCATTCGATATGGTTTACTCAATTAAATTTCATCAAGAATCTATCACAAAACTAAAAACACCTATGGCTATGATCACTGGCAGTTTATTATTATTCGGTATAGTAACTAAAACAACAAGCACTACCGAGAAGCGTTGGGTTATTGACCTGAGAACTATAAAGCAATCAAATCACAACTTCGAGATTGGAAAACATCATTTGTTAACTCAGTAAATAATTGAGAGGATGCACTAAAGAAAATCAAGAATGAGAATATTTTAGACCGCGTTTTATCAAGTTTTATTTTAGACCACCCAATTGAATAATGGTTCATCAGAACTAATACTAAGGATGGCGCTTCGGAAAAACAGAAGAAGAGGGAATGTTAATCTAAATTTGAAAACCTTTATTTTCTACGCTAAACTATTTCAATATTGACACCCGTTAAGATATTTTATACTTTAAGATAGTTTTATATTTTACACTTTTTACCCTTCTGTGTTATTGACACATATTTTACTCATATTACACTTATATTTTACTTTTCATTATCTCTATAAAAGACTTCTCGAAAACCGATCACTTGGATTTTCTTGGTATCGATTATCTACTTTACTTTTGTTTACCCAAACACTCATTTCAGCTACATGAACAATTGTGTGTTACCTAAACAAGTGCTGAAGTTCATAGGGGAGGACCAGAGGACGGCAGTATTTGACGCCTAAAGGAAACAACACTTCATACTGTATTGATTCGATACTTACTTCGAGGAAAAAAGTATGATGAACAGTCTCAGTACGTACGGTACAGTACGATGAACACAATCCTCCAACACGTGTACAATCAATGAATTGAATCAACATAGCTCGTAACATCAGCTAACAGTACATATAACTATCACACGTGTCTTGTCAATTCGACACAAAGTCAATGGAAGTATAAATACCAGAGACCAGAGACTAGGAGGGTAAAAATAAATAAAGACAAATATCAATTAACAAACAAAACCACAACCTACCTATCGCGGAAGCAGAATAAATCTTCAGACAAAGACGTCAAAGATAATATCGCTGGAAGAAATCCTAGGAGTTAGTCAGACCACAAGTTAACTAGCGTTGTTCGCAGAACTCTAAGGGCGACCGCAATCTCAGCTATGGAGTGGAAACGGAATCAACGAAAGTTCCACGACCTTGCTATATCCGCGAAGAACTGACGAAGGTAGTTGAAAGGGAAAGGTCGAAGTTGTGTAATAGCATCAACATCAAACAAGACAGTACTACAGAAATTATATATAAACATGAAGCAGAAAAAAATACAGAGGTAAGAAATTAGAACTGCGACACGTGTTAACGGAGTAGGGAATAATCAAGGGGAAGAAGAAGCAGGAGCGACCGGAACTTAGTAGAAGAAAATGAGATAACGAGGACATAATTACGCAGAAAGAACAACGAGGTAAGAGAGTAAAACAAACCCTACAAAGAGCCCCCAACGTAATCCTAAATCGTTTAGAGAAGTTTTCACATATATTAAGAATTTAAAAGCAAATAGTATCTACCGAGTCTCAAAAGCGTTTTGACTTCACGTGTCAAAACTGTTTTGGATGCTGCGATCAAACAATTTTTGTATTTACTTTAAACTCATACGTTTGTAGCACCCTTGCCGGCCTCTCTAAATTACAATGTTCTTCAAAGATATTAATTTTAGAGATAAGTACAAATTTTCTCACTTAACTGGCAGACCACAATTTAATTTGGGACACAGCATTTTGAAGATAGAAACAGCACGACTGTATTTCTGGAACAGAATACGTCCGTGCTTTCTTCATCTTTACAATTTACTTCAATTCTCGTGACGAATTATCACTACTTCGTCCAATGAAATTTATTAGAAAGGCATTTCTATACCGCGACGGTACGCTTTATGTCTGTGTGATAATCACTATGTGCTATGAATTGCACACACATTCTGTACCACCACAAGACAGCGAAACACCCACCACAAATAGTTCGTGACCCTGCACACCACTGCATACGCACTCGAAGAAGACGCGAGGCATATGTAATCGTCTTTCAAAATCTCATTCTTTGTATACACAGTGCAGGATGTACTTTTGGAGCTAGTTGCGCCAAAAGTACATCCTGTTAAATTTTGCGTCTGCCTCTCTGAAGAAACTACTCTTGTTCACATATCGCACCCGAACATTCTCCGCCCCTTACCACAGTTTCTTCTTCCTTAAAAAGTTGTCATTAGCAGGTACATCTTCTTTTGAAATCACTTCGAACGTGCCACGCTTGATCATGGTTGATAGTTCAAAACGCCTTCCTTCCATCATATGGGGTATGCGGCTTCTTTGGTCGTTATGTTTTATGCCTTCGGTAAGGTAAACGTTATCAAATTATTATAAAGTGATGAAACGTGACAAATATGTTCGTAATTTATGGAACAACGTGGCAATTGATTATTTGGGTACCATATAATGTTTTATTTGCGATATTCTATGCTGACAGGGTTTCTTATTCGGTAAGCCGAATATATGTACTATTTTTGATGTACGATCGAATGACGTCACTTTAAAGGGCCTAAGGAATTCATCAGTTGAATTTGAGCGGCCCTTTTCTCGCCATACCAATATATCATCACCATTATCGAAATGTTTATCGTAAGCAACAGGCACGTTGTGATGAATTACTCGCGTTATTCACAATTTTCCAAGTGTTGTCGCATCTCAAAGCGTGCCACTTCACCCAACCTACCTCTTTCCTCTGTGGCCATCCTTGTTCAAAATTCACCCGGCATCGTATTTCTCGGGAGTTCACCAAAAAGTAGCCCTTACGGAACTAGACAGTCTAATCCTGATGTACCATTTAGCGCTTTTATCTCCAACGCTAAGGCCAATTCGAATTCCGTCTTCTGATTATCTAGTAGAATTTTTCGTATAGTAGCGTAGCACAAATCGGAGCATGATATCTCTCCACAGTGGAGAGTCTTTTTTGAGCTTCTGTTCCAGTACATTCCATCTTAAAGTCATCTAATTATTTGAGACGGATTAATCTGTCACCGAAAATATATCCTTGGCCAACAATTATTCTGTTGCGCAGACCAGTATAAAATGACGACCAGAATTTTATAAGTTCATTCCAAACGGTTGGTGTACCCATTTTCATTAAGCTACCAGTAGCTTTAAAATGGGTACCTTCACTGATTATATGTAGTATTGTGTTCTTCGTTTAAATTATTATAATATAAATCAAATCGATGAAGAGACATTCATTAAATCGTGCAGATTCCAAACCTGAGAATACCCTGAAACGTAATAGTGCATGTTGCACTCGTTGGCTCTGAATACATCTGTTCTCTATGTCGTTAAGAATACGAAGAACTGAAGGGTCCGTTTTGGTGTTATTTGTTCTCTTGAGAAGGTTGAATAATTTGGTCGGAGTAGGATGGAAAAATTAGCGATGAAGGCGTTACTGTTGATTTTTCGTAAAGCGGGTATGGGTTGATAATGGAGGGTGTAGCAGTGTGAATAAGTGAGTTGATTCACTTCTAAATGGGGGAAGATACCACTCTTCCAACAAATATGTTGAGGATCCTTTTTCAATTTTTTCGTGTTTTGGTTGGGCGGTTGTATCCGTTGCCTATCATTCTAGACGAAATACAGCTCATGTTGATCATAAGCTGTATTGCTTCTAGAACTTTTCGACCAAGTAATAGTGGTACATCGGCTTCAATAGCATCAAATTGATGTGAATTTCCGGCATGGTGCTTGGTGTGGCCAAAATAAAAACAACGGTGCCAAGAGATTGATATGTTATTTCACCAGATTTGAATGAATATTTTAATGGTTGCAGTTCACCTGCCGTTATTTTAAAGTGGTTATTGACGTTTTTAGTGACGTTTTCCCTGTGACACTTATCGTTGCTCTTGAGTCAACTCAGAACGCTGGATCGAACCGTTCAGAATTGTTTAACTTCAATATTTCAATATAGTTGAAGCATAGAAATGAGTATGAATCAGCTTTTATGGCGTTTGTTAGTGTGTCGAAAGTTGAGAGCGATTGATAAATTGACTATTTAGTTGTTTGTGCGAATAGTGTGACATATTTATGAATTTATAATTGTTTTGTTCAGTTTTTCATTTAATTTACCGTCATCAGATGAGTATCGAGAAACTTCGGCCAACTGAGTTGAATATGTCGTCGCTTAATCGGAGGATTGTTTCTCCATATCTTTCAATTCGGTTGGGTCATCCATGTTTGCATCATCTTCGCATCCATTGGTTACATCAAATAGTATGTATACTGCCTTTTTGCTGTTGTGGAGCGTGTTCTTAATGTAGCTTTTCATGGATTCAAGGAGATATTTCTTGATAAACTCGACTTCAGATTGACCACACTATATTGGAACATCTACAGTACACGTTACCTTCCAGCCCATTTCTCTAGCTTATACTCAAACCCTCCACAGCTGGAACCTACTATAAGACACGTGTATACACGTGTGATCTGACCAACATCCTCCCAGACTACAGCCACAACAATCTTCTGTCTTCAATATCCGCTTTGACGCTCTTCCTCCCCATAAGAACGCCACCAGCACCATTCCTTTTTCCCTTTCTTCTCCTTTTTTCTTTTCTTTAATTTCATTCTTTGCAATTATTGAACAATTACTTTAACAAATTGTTGCCGACAAGGTGGAATCACCTTTTCAAGAAGTCACCAATTCGTGGAGTCACGAATCGAACTCGTCCATTGCTACTCATCCTGCCCTAGTACAGACCTCCGTAGCTACGTCCTCTCCTAACCTATCTCTCTATCCATCCCTTTGTCTATCCAACTATCTATCTCTCTCTCCCTCACAAACATACACTCTCGTAACTCCACGCACAATGACGATCCTCCTTTTCTACACTAACCTCATTAACTGCATTACCATACTCGAACATTCGTATATCCTCCACATTCGCCAAACAAGATACATTAATCCACATCCAATCCACCTTAACCGCACAAACCCTAATCACCACTTCTTACACTGTCATCGTAGGTAACCTTCAACTCTCACCTACAACTGTACATTCTAGCGACTCACATAGTCACCTAAAGCTAGAAACTCAAAGCATAGACTACAGTAATGCGCTGTTTGCCATCGCCTAGTCGATGCTGATTCTAATCCCGTGTTTGTACGACATTTTTGGCCTATCTTTCATGGATGGAAGCCACATCTGTGACAGTGTGAGTGGTTTTTAGTGTATCTTGTTCCATTATGACGTTTGTTCGAGTTGTGTAATAATGAGTATGAGCCTCTTCCTTGGATTGGTTGTTTATGATGCTGTTTGTGGAATTTGTAGTTATTGAATGATGGTCTGTTGTGAAATCTTTTTGACAGATAATTTTCATATTTTCCATATAGCATGATGTTGGTACCGTAAGGGTTTTATTTCTTGTTTCCATAGCATCTTTGTATCTCGATCACACCTGTAATCATACTGGCCTGTGATTGGGTAAACCTATTGTACGCCCCCTTCAGACGACGACCGTTGACGACGCGTCGGCTTCTTAGCGGCGGTTTCTACTTGCTCATACTGTTGTCAATACAATTCGGTAGTCATTCGCTTCTACCGAAATAAACTTTTCGGGAGAACCGTTTCCCCGTGTAACAGAACGGTAGTCAAACGCACTCATCTTCGACCAACTTATGGTCGTATTCAAACGTGTCAACACCTGACCTTCAACTTCGCGCTGCTCCGCGAGTGACACAACAACCTCAACAACCTCTTCAACTGCTACCCGCTTCTGCTCCGCAAAATCCTGCATCGCGCGTACCTCCTAGTACAACATGGGGTGCTCCGCACCCTATCCCCCCTTCTCCGTCTATTCCCAACCGGCCGCCCTTGCGGACGGTTAATCCCCCATTCGACTAATCCCAATTGGCAGCCTTGGATTCTACCTTCGAGACTATCCTTCGCAAGCATCTTCCGGATGCCCTCACCGCGTCTTCGGGACGCACATCTTCCCGAACCAAACCTTCGTCGGGACGCTAGGAAAAGGAAACAAGACTTGGAGGAGCGAATCGACAGGCCCCATCAACTGCCCTTGGACTGTGATCCGGTCAGCCGCCGGTCACCGGGTGCCAACCCGGACGGCACCGACTATTCGCCGAACAACAACGCGAACGTCCATCGGGTGCCAAAAGCTGATCACTTGGAATCATATTCTTCTGTCAGTTCCTCATCTTCGGCTGACTCCTCCCCGCAGCACACCAGGGCACCGAACCGGTCTTCGATGCGTTCACCCCACAATGGTACGAGCGCAATCGGGGCCGTGGGGTCAAGCCGGAGTTCCTAATCCTGGTTGACTCCCCTCCGGATTACCGGGAATCCTTCGAACCAGAGCAGATCTTCCACGATCAGGTGTTCCACAACAAACCGGTAACCACCCCCGGCCGCTTGTAAGGGGCCGAAAACATCTTCGTTACGGCCGCATATCTCACAACTGCCATCAACAACCAACTCGAAATTCTCAACCATTTTGCCGACCCCTCTTTCGCTCGTGGTGCTTTCCGACCTTGCGCTCTGCCAATTCGGTATCTACGAACTCCTCGTCGGAAGATATAAAATCCTCTGCACTAAGCAAGGGATCAATTCTCGGGCCAACCCGGCTGTGCTTCAGTCCTTCCTCAAAGATCCTCTCCGTTTCACACAATGGGAGACCAAGCGCACCAGATTTAGAAGAAACAGGTCATCAAGGCCGCAGCTAATCAGTTTTCTCTATCCGTCGTTCGGGGTCCGGTTCTGGGACAAGAGGCGGTCGTGACGTAGTGGGCAGACGCAGTCGCGTACAACCAGGTGGAAATTCTGGCTCCCGTGGGACACGAAGCAATTGCGGACTGAACAGTGGCAGACAGCGTGATCGAGGTTCCAGATCTGGGGCGCCAGTAGTCCGCGAGTGGGGGCTCTGACGGTCCTCCGTCGTGAAATTTGGACTCGCACACTCAAAGTAGAGCGAGATAGGTGCTTCTCGGTGGTTGGTGCGGCAAATTCTATTCCAGCTTTAACTGCGGTGGCTGTACGAGCCCTGGCGTCAACGGCGTCATGGATACAACCTCTCATCCCCTCCTTGTTGCTTTTACGACTTTGAGTGTCTAATTGGAAGACACACCGCTCGGACGATGAGGAAATAAACACTGGTCCCATTAAAAGGGAAAGGAATAAAGTGGACGAAAAATAATCAGTTCTCATAGGAAACTTGTAACCGAAACATATAGGGGATAGATTCAAAACCACGGACAGGTAGGACACCTTTGGCGGTAGAAGACCACCTTTTACACTACAATTATATACACGTGTACCACCAAGAAAGGAATTAGAACAATTTCACATTTACTGTCTGTGAGACCACAGAAAACCACACGTGTCATATTTAGATATGAAAGACGAGAAAAGGATAAAAGAGTAAAACATTCTCGCCAGACGGAAGGAAGTGGAAAAGGTACAGATTAATAAAGAAAACACCAACCACCGTCACCACGACAAGTTTCTGCGCCTACGAAGGAGGACTTCTCTGACAACGACGTCACCACGCCTGTACTAAGGGAAACCTTGGGTACCTGACAACTCACTTTCCAGTCAGCGTTATTCGCGACGGAAGATGGCACGATCGCAATACCAGGATCGGACGTAGCTTACGAGGTAAGAACGTCAACCAGACTAGACCTCTGTACCACGCTGAGTAGATCGGTAAACGAGGTTAAGACAACTCTTACATACCCTTCGAAGAAGTGGATAAAATCCGCGAATATACTCATATCAAGCACACACACTAAATAAGGTAGAAGAAACAGAAAGGGGAAAAACCCATATCTGCATACAAAAGATTGAGAGTGTGACCAAGGTGGGGACACATAGGTGAAAATAAGGAAAATGGAGGAGAAGGCAAGAAATACCATTTCAATAGTAAAAGGGCTAGAACGTGCAGGGAAATTTGGGGTGGTAGAAAGTAAAGGAATATCCAACACGATGACAAAGGAGGAGTGGGTAGGTTTGACCCCATCATTACTCAAATTGTATTGTTCAATAGCAAGGATACTATTGGCAGGAGCAAGGGAAAAACGAAGAGGATCGAGACGTAAACTAGAGAGAAGGGGTTCCAGTATTCAGGGAAGAAAGTCAAAAACCACTCATCTACAGTTATCAGCCCTGGAAAGCGCGCAGTAGCTCCGGATGGGATACATTCGAACGGCCACAGCGTCAGAGACGGAGGCATCATGGCAGTCTGAGAAGCTATCCATATCCTTCGTGGCCGAGGCGGGGGAGAAAGCGTTTGGTGGTGGATTATGCGATCGTGAACGAGTCTCTCCAAGATCGGTCGTGTCGTATGGATGAGCTCACCTATCTGGCTCTCTTTCTTCTCCCCGACGACTCCCTTTTCAAGGACGATCTGAATCACGGCTACTACCATCTGTGTCTCCGCCAGCACTACCAGTTGAATCTTTCCTTCGCTGTTCTGGGAACCATCTTCCGTCAGTAGAAGTTCATTACTAGGTATTGGTCCTAAAGTTCTAGGGACCGGAACATGGGAGCCCATTCATGTAAATAGCAATATTGCAAAATTCACATGGCACCGTAACATGGACTCTATCCATTTTTCTACGGTCTACTAGGCTCGACTGTGTTTGTCGCTAGCAGTTTCACAAGGTATACTAGGCTCAGTTTTGTTTGTCCCTAGCAGTCTCACAAGGGATGCTAGGCTAGATTTTCTTTGTCCCTAGCAGTCTCTCTCAAGGGATGATAGACTCGATTATTTTGTCTCTAGCAGTTTCACAAGTTCTTCTAGTCTCTATTGTGTCTATTCCTAGCAGTTTCACAACGGATTCTATGCTCGGTTTCTCATGTCCCTAGCAGTTCATTAGAGATGTTAGGCTCGATTGTTGTTGTCCCTAGCAGCTTCGAAAGGGATATTAGTCTCGATTGTCTTTATTCCGAGCAGTTTAA
>JAULBU010065413.1:0-11078 GCA_032358235.1 Odonthalia washingtoniensis
ATTATCGTCCGTTCCGATTTTAAACTTGGTTCCTGTCAGGTAAGGGTGTAGTTTAAGCACTACCCATACTATTTACAATAGTTCGGTATTGGTAGTGTCTTAGTTCCTCTATGCATCTTTGAGTACAAGAGACCAGTATCCGATCAATTTCAATGTCTTGTCGTCCGGTTACTCTTATATATGCACACATAAAATTAGGTTGTCGCATGATCCGGTGTGGAGGAGCTGTGCGGGTTCGTACCTATACAGATGGTAAACTAATCTTATTCTTAAAACTGTCAAAGGCCTGAAATTCCGTTACAGTGAACATCGGTAACTTCGTTGGTTCCCTCTTTCTTCGCTTTTTACTCCGTGCGGAGTATATTTGGGCAAATTTGGAGACACATCTCTCGTACATGCTGCATAAATCAATAAAACTGTCAAGTTAAAGTTATGTTGTGGGAGGCTGCATGAATTTTACAGCATTGTTGATTTCGCACCGACTTGACGTTTTCCTGGTTGAATGACACGGCCTCTGTATTTAACCAATTATTGTAAAAAAATGATTTCTTTAAGCTGATATTCAAACTAGCATTGGATAGTAGCTGTATAATTGCAGTGAAATTTTCAAAATTGGTCTCAATGTCATGAAAGAAAATAATAATATCATCTCGATGGACCAACTCGTGTTACCACCCAACGGAGGATATGATTATGTCAATGGCACTTTTAAAAAATCTTAGTACATGTTTCCAAACCTAACAGTATATATTTAAATCTTTATATGCCTTGGTCTCTGTAAAGATAGCCTGGTAGCGATCATCATAATATTATATTCGGCCACCAAAAACTTTACAATAGCCTGAGTTACAATATAAATTTATCAGGCGATTCAATTCATTCTTCACTGCTTGGCATTTAGCAGCAATCTCCAACCTCGGTGCTATTTACGCGTACTTAATGAACGAAAATGGGAGGTACCTATCCTTCTCTGGTGTAAATAAGACTGGACAAGCCCATTCCATTTTATTCAGTTCGATTATATCTTACTTGAGCATCCGACTGACTTCTAGGTCTTCCATTTCACCTTGAGAGGGCCTGTCTTGTTATTTCAGCTGAAATATTTGGCAGCGCCTCTTTAAAATTAAATCCAACGTTTAGAAGTGAATACGGTCCCAATGTTTCCATCCCACATTCTGTAAAATGTTGAACACTCCACAAAATGTGGAGTGATCACATTTTCGTGCGCATATTCAATTTGGCGAACAACTTCAACCTCACGGGATGGAATTTTCCAAAGCATTGGAAAGTTTCCACACGGCACGCCAATCAATTTCGTAGAAGTCTCATCGAATTTCCGTATTTCGGTGATATTTTTATATATCACACATATTATTCGTTGACAGCGAAGATTCAGCCAATTAAACATCAATTTCGGTCTCTGTATGGAGAATGTTTCATCTCCTGGACTGAATTTGTACCAAAATTGATGATTTAAGAGCTAGCTTGTTATGTCTCCAAAGATTATTCGGTGTTTAATACAAATTTAAAACGGTGATGTATAAAGGTTCTTCCAAATGAATATAATCAATTCCGATTTAAAATATGGCCAATGGTTTGACATTGAATTTTTTTAATGCTAATATTGATTCTAAGCCACTGAATTCTGAACTATATAGAACATCATGTTGTTGATGTGTTCAATAACCAACCTTGTGCTAAATTCGGATATGTTCACCTTCCTCAGGGCTATTTATTATTGCTTAAGATCTGAAAAGGTTTCTTTTCATCCTCTACTTAGATCATATCAGTCGTATATTATAAATAAAATGCATATGCAATCAATTATAGGTACTGCAGCTTAATTGTATTGGAAGATCGTCCAATTTACTGATGATATGGTTCAAATAGAACGTTTTCTATAGGCCGTACCAAGTAGTAATAAGACGGTCCTTTTGGAATAAAACACACGAAAAGCGAACTTACATATATCACTAATACGAAGATACAGTCTGATTATATCTCCAACGGGAAACTGAATTTCTGGATGTTCTAAGTTTGAAATACGGTGGTTCTTCCCTACTTTATCCAATTCCACCTTTTTGCTGCTCTATTTATGTGCATTTTTCGCTTCATTTTACAAGACTTCTATTATCCCTTCTAAATTGGCGATAGTTTTCAACAAAAATAGATTTGTCTTGCGCATACAATTAAATGTATATAAAACTGTTGTAGGTCTGATTTATTAACTTTCACGTACATATTTCTCAGTCCTTGCTCTCAGTGTGGATCTAAATTTACCCTTCCTTTTACTAAAATTGTACCACACCATAATACTGATGATTCAAATAGTTTTCACTTTTCTTGTTGGCGTTTGAGGTTGCGCTTTCTGCATTTACTAAACATGACCGAAGGTTCAGGATCAATTATCAATTTTCTTTGCATACATCAATAAGTCATCCAACCATATGAGCATATGTTCTTCCAACTCTCCCTAAATTTCTTAAATACTTGATTGTATGTTGCACCACTGGATTTATGTTTTCGTACAATATTATTGTCGTGGTATATATCCCCTCTGGTGTTATAAACTATTTACAATCATATTACCGTTTCTCTAAGTCCAACTTCCCATAGCCGTGGCTGAAATTAATTGATGTAAATAATATTTTCCATTCCACTCTGATCATACAATGTGACTCCTTGACGTCCTTCAGCTTCTGGTCCATGTATATTTTATAATTTTCCATCGGCTATCGTTATGATCTGATATATAAGGCAGTACTATGTGACCAGAGTAGCAAGCTCGTTGATTAACATTTGGACGCTTGGTCTAGTCATTTCTTAGCTTAGGAATGTTTATCCTGCTCTTGTCGCAATTAAATATCCTCTAAAACACAGACCTTTTACTACCCCAGTGCCGATTAGTGATGATGATAATATTATTATTATACATGAAATTTAATTGATTTAATTTTGACAATTCAGTTCTCGTGAAACGTGTGTCATTTATTTTCTCAATTCTTTAACGAATTCGCTGTACAAATAATAATGATAATCCTGTTGGGGGTGAGTGAAATTTAGAAACTGTGGGCGAATGAAATTATGACAACTGTACATCTGGCCAATCAGAGCCCATAACGGTACTTGTAGCCTGTAAAAGTACCAAAGGGAAAAAGTGTCATAGAAATCAGGGCAATGTAGTTTTTAAATTCTTTTTTAAAAAAAAGAATCTTCTGATGTGGTTTTCGTACATCGCGTACATTTTTAAAAAAAAGGAAAAGAATATATATATAAATAGAATGTAAGCACATAATTTTTTTGATACTATCAGGACGTGACTGTAAGTCAAGATGACTTTCGACTTAATTGTACGTTTGTGTAACTAAAGTTAGAAACTTGCAATTTGACAAGTGATAGACAAGGTACATTGTACCTAGCCATGTTTCTGGATGAGTTGTGTATGGGTTTCCCATCATGATACCGAGTTATCATAATCGTTGCCGCAATAAAAGTTTAAAATTCCATCATAGACTCCTCTCAAACGTTGTTTATCATTTGAAAGTGTTTTGAAAGTAACACTGATAAAACGTCATCTTCGCACTACCTGAAACCGAACATTACATTTCCACATGAACCAATGCTAAAAATTCAATGTGATTGTCAGTTGTAGGCGGCTGTTGGAATTGGAAATTTTGCGCGTTTAAATACGTTTCAAACAAACATATTCTCAACCGTTGCATTTCCGTTGTTGGAAAGGAGAAATGTTTCATTTTCATTCCTACACACCTTTTGCGAGGGTTTTTTTTTAAATATCTGTCTGCTTACAAAAACTTCAATTGCATTGGTGACCCGCAGGACGTATGGTGGAATTAATGATTTACAATCATAACGAGTCTATTTGTCGTTGTTGGTTTCATTCAGCATTTTCGGTTTTCAACATTACAAAAAGCTATAGCTTCACTTCTTTTCCAATCTATTCCGGTCGCTGATAACAACCGGTTCCAACTGTTACTCTTGGTCGAATTTTTATTCATCTCATCAATCTTCTCTCCTGTTACACAACGAACTTCAAAAAATGGGAGTATCAACAAGGGTAATATCGTCCACGATATGTTTATTTATGTATACAATAACATTAACAAAAGGTGATTTCGACGGTGGTGATCTGGACGATTCATTTTCTCTTCGCGTAGGGACAGAGACGCTATGTCCGGACAAGATAGAATTTGATGCTAAAAATCCCGAATTAACTGTCAAAGCGGATGAGGTTGAAATTAATGACAAGTCGTGTACGGGTGGTCAAATCGACTTGACTGAAAACCCGAACAGCACAGTCGCCACTCGTTACTTGATTGGTATTGAAAACGATGTAGGCGATTTCATAGCTGGTAATGTATCTGCACAAATTGCATGTTCATCATCGTTATTAGAGAAAGGGGAACAATTAATATTCATTAAACCTGATGATAAACTTACGATCAATTTTTCGTCACTCTTCGGAAGTGTGGATCGATTTGGAGATGATGAAACTTCATATACTTTTGAAGAAGATGATAAATATGTTATTATCAGTGATAGATGTTTATATGGAGAAACGAGAATATCAGATCGTGTTTGTTTCTCATCTGATTCAACCGTAACATTGGAAAATGGAATGACGAAACGTATGGATAATGTACGCATTGGTGATATGGTTCAAGTTAACAACAATGGGAAATATGAAAAAGTTTTAGGATTCAGTCATTCTGATTCAAGAATCAAAGCAGAATTCATTAAATTAAATACTGATAAAGACTTATCATTAACCGCAACACCAGGTCATTTCATACCGGTGGCGAATGACAAGTTTGAGAAAAGTTTGAAAAGGATGAACGATATTACAGTAGGTATGAAAATCGAACATGTGAAATACGGGTGGGTTGATATTGTATCGGTCGAGAAATTTGAACAAACAGGTGTATGGAATCCGCATGTTAAGTCTGGAGAGATTGTAGTTGATGATTTTATAGCTACTTGTTACACTGAGGTTACATGGAAAGCCGCAATCGGTCATGCTTTATTAACTCCTTTGAGAAATGAACGTGTCGCTTCTATATTTTCGTCCATTTGGTCTTTGATTAACCACTGGTCTTCATCTTCTTAAAAATGTGTATTACATGTCGGAAAAGGAGAGGAGGGAAGGAGAGACGTGAACCGAGCATGGAATCCTTTTATTTTTATTTTATTTTATGTTTTTTATATCTTTTTCATATAAAAACATTTCCTCCCTTGATTGTTATTATTTTTCCCTTCTGCGCCACCGACAACTTCAAAAAACAAAAATATGGGTTCATTACTTTCAAAACAACATGAATATGGAAATGTATCATCATGCGAATTCGGAGAATTTGTGAGTGTCAATTCCACTTGCTCACGTTCCTCAACACTGTCATGCTCTACCACTAACAAGTCTTGTTCTGCTGCTTCTGAAACTGATAGTGACAGCGACAGTGAAGTATTGCATCCTCAAAGACGGAGTGACGGTTACATCGCCATCCCATCAAATTGACAGAAACTCATAACATTTATCCCTGTATGTACATTTTACAAACAAAGCTTCATGTTATCGTTTTATGTGTTTTCACTTCTATAATAAATAAATAAATATATACATACATACATTTCTACTATGCCATGTAATCACAAAGCGAGAAAAGAACGTCGAAAAAACAATGAAAAAAAACCTTTTTTTATTCAGTTTTTTATTTTTTACCTTTCTTTAAGGTGAAACCTCAACCTGGCTATCATCATCATCGCGTTCATTTTCCAAACATTTCAATAGGTCCATAAGTCCAGCATGTAGACAATCTTTTTCAAGACCTTGTCTAGCCACTCTTTCAGCTTCCGCCATTCGTCCCCCTTCTCTTAAAGCCGCAGCTTTTCTCACATATCCTCTGATCCACCCATCGTCAAGTTTCAAACATCTACATGCATCACTCAATGCACCATCAACATCACCTAATTTCCTTCTAGCCAATGATCGATTACCTAAAAGTGCCAACGCTAATGCCTTACCTCTGTCATCTAATCTCCATAAACCTAAGTCCATTTCATCTTGTTGATTATTATTGTTAGGTGGTATGGTAGTAGGTGGTGCTGTTGCTGTTACAAATATACGTCCTGATCCATTTGTAGTTGATGAATTCGTTGTTGTGTTACTACTCCATCCCATTCTCCATCTTTCACCACGTCTCATTGATCTATGTCTTACTTTCGTTCTACTTAAAAAATTCCTTTCTTCTCCAACTTCTTTTTTATTACTGCTACGTTTTCTTCTTCCTCTTATTCTTTTATTTGTGTTATCAGAAATATCTTCTCTTTCTAAATCAATTCCTAATTCATCATTTTCTGTGTCTTCATTTAACATTTCTTTGGTCGTACCATGAACCAAACCATCATTTTCTGTCATGTTACTGATATCTGTTCTTTTAGCTGTAGATCTTAAATTTTTCAAACGTTCAACAACTCTTACTTTCACATTTGAACCAGTACTGCCACCTGCACCACTGGCAGAATCACCACCTCTCCATGATTTCTGTCGATTAAATCTACTCCTTTCTTTTTTCCTTCCATTGCGCCCACCACCCAAATCACTACCACCAACATGGTGAATATTACTATCACTTTGATTATTATTATTACCTTCATTATTATTTAAATTAGGTGTTGTAGCTGCCCATCTAAGAGATGCCATATCAGTTGAAGCTCTTCTTCTAGATCTTTCTCTTGATTTTCTAGCCATTCTTTGTCTTCTATTGACAGCTGTACTTCCATCACCTTCATCATCAGTAACAGTTACACCACCATAACCATTGAAAACAATATCTTGACTAGTAGTATAGCCACGTGATGATCTCCATCTTTTAACTAGTCCAGATTTCGGACTATTATTATTATTACTATCAACATTTATATTTTCACTTGTTAAATTTGATTTCGTTTGTTGTTCATTTCTTCCGCCACCTCTATTAATAGTACCGCTTTTACTTTTCCTAAATCCTAATATATTAACTGTACGCTTATTATTATTTTCTTTCATACTATTTTCATTATTATTTGAGTTTGTATTATTTAATGGATTTACAAGTCTTTCTAATGCCCTACCATATAAAAATATAGCATCTTCATAACGTCCAGATAATAATGCTTCATTACCTCTTGTTTTAACAGCATCTAATCTAATCATATATCGTTCTTTTCTTTTCTTCCCATCACTATCATTATCACCATTTTTATTATCACTATTTTCAGCCTGTTGAAAAATTTGAACGACAAAATCGAAAGCTCTATCCATAGTGGACGGAGGTCTTGGCGAATCATGTTCTAATCCTTTCAGAGGTAACCAACGTTTATGTTTACATGGATAATTATCAAATAACAATTTACCATGTTTTTCAGGTACAACAGCATCTCTAGTCCCATGTATGAATAAAGCTGGTAAATTATTACTAATACCATTTAAAGCTTTCAATGGATCTATATCATGTACATCGAATCCGGCACGTTCTCTAACTAATTTCCGTATAGCTCTTACGCCTACTGTCAAAATTAGTTTTTTAGGAATACCTATAGGTAATGGCATATCATTAACCATAGTCTGTGCTAATTTATCAAAACTAGCAAATGAACTATCAAGAACTAATCCTTTAACAATTCCTTTATACTCATCCTTCATACCTGAATACATCAATGCTGTAGCCGCACCCATAGAATGTCCCCATAAAACAATGTATGGAATTTTGAATGTTGTATTCAAGTATTTAATAACTGATGCAATATCATGTTTTTCATGTACACCTAAAGAAATGTAATCACCTTGTGATCGACCAGACCCTGAGAAATCAAATGCAAATACTGACACGCTATATGGAAGAAATAAAGATAATAGCATGGTTGATTCTACTCGACATGATCCATTGCCATGTAAGTATATAACGGTGGGTAGGTTGGTTATGGGAGTCGTCGGTGTTTGGGCGGTACATGGTCGGAAATGGGATGCTTGCAATTGAAGATTACGAGCAGATGGTACTGTGACATCATCTCGACGACACGGTATACCGTGCAAAGTGAATAAGGGATCTCCTAGGTCATGACGCGAGTAGTGTGCTCGAGGTGGTCGAATTATAAATGCTGCGAGTTCCGAAACTCCCGCAGGACTTAATGCATCGACATGTTCCGACATGATTTTTACACTTTGTGTTGTTTGTCGTGTGCGTGTACGTCGTACGTACGGTCGGCAAAAATTGAAAGATGAAGTTGAAGTAAAAGTAGAAGTAAAAGTAGAAGTAGAAGTTGAAGTAATTCTTCGAAGAAACAGTTGCAAATTATCAATTTCTCCGATTCCTTCTAACCCGACATGATTGTGTTTTTCTTCCTCCTTTAAAGGTCTGTTCTGTTTTGTTTTAGTATTTAGCCCCCCCCCCCTTGACCCCCCTAGAAAGGGAAATAATAAAAAAACAGGAAGTGGACAAATGGTTGGTTATCATAAAACGTGTTCTTGGGGTTCACCACAGTTAACCCCGCAGCATTTTAATGTATTAAAATAAGAAATAGGACAAGAATTGCCGTTTTATTTTTGCACAGACGTCACTACTAAACACATGACACGTGGCGAAATTGGTTTGCGCGTATGTAAAAAAAAAGAAAATCGCAAAAAACATTTGCACAATGGGGTCATCTGTCAACAGTATACAGTCTCAGTACACACGTGGCGTAAACTCCCAAAAACCGCCGTCGTCGAAATGTAATGTAACTGGCAGAAAGAGTATCTGCAGTGTCACGGTGACACATTTGATCTGATCAGCCCCCACAACCTTACTGTACTTCAATGCAATTCAATGCATGAACAGACCCCGCTCTTTTTCTATTTTGGGCCCGTTCTCTACCACTACAGTTCTGTGTTGTGTGCGTACTACGTACCAGTGTTCGCATTGTCAAGTGTGATCATCAGACGCTGCCCGCCCTCTTCTTCATCTAATTCATCAATGAAATCATATCTCCCTTCTGCTTCGTTTTCATTTAATAAGTCGTCATCCTTTCCTCCATCTTCTTGCTTCCATTCTGCTTTCCGTTTTGATCTGTCATTATCAACCGTTCCCTCCGTTCCCTCCTTTCTTTCAGCTGTCGTCGTGCCTGTTAAATTACTTTTACCATCACCACCACCCCTATCACTTGATTCTATAGATTTTATAGCTGATTTATCGTTGGAACCATTGTTTCCAGTATTGTTGTGTTGCTGTTGTTGTTCAGAAACCTTACTTTTTATTCCATCACCACCCCTCTCATTTGATTCTATAGATTTTACAGCTGATTTATCATTGGAACCATTATTGTTGTGTTGTTGTTGCTGTTGTTCAGAAACGTTACCTTTTATTCCATCACTTTGTTCTATCGCACCCATTCTCTCGTTTAAATGTGCCCCATTGTGTGGTCGCTTTTTCGTTACATGGATATCAACATAAGTAGCATCGCGTAAACTATTAGCACCACCAGATTTGCGTAGAGAAATTGAAAATAAAATAGTGAGAATTGCAAATGTCACTAAAAATGATGATCGTATAGCGAGTGTTTTGTTTTGTTTTTGTTTCAATATTGCTTGTTTCGCACGTCGTTTTGCTTCGCGTGCTGCATCTTTTGCAACACGTTGTGATTCAGAAGCTCCAAACAAAAACATTTCTTTTCTTTTTCCTTTCTTCAATCCATCCACATATGTGCGAAAGGTTGTTTCATATATTACATATTTTTTGTTCCCGGCCCCTTTCAAGTATATTATTTCTCTTCTTCCCCAGTAATGCAAAATTTGCTTGGTACAATCATTTTGCATTTATGCTTCGGAATATTCTCTCTTTTTCTTTTTGTGCTTTCATTTTTTCAAAAAATAATCTCATTTTTACTCTGGCGGGAAACTGTTGAGAGTTGAGCCAAAGTTTTGTACGCATTACAGTGGATATAATTACAGTATTGCATTTCTCCATTGCGCGCCGTTTTACTAAAGCCACAAATGGCAAACTGTCAGTTTTGGGGTAGCGGAGAGCGCAGATCGTCCTATCCCCGAAAAGGCGGATAGGCAGGCTACGATTAGTGCGAAAAGCTCCTAAAAGCCTCAGGGTGCCGAAAAGGTCACCCCGTCCCAAACCCCGAACCGTCCACAATAGGGTCATCACTCTGCAAAATATACGCAGACGCGGCGCGGCAAGAGATTATGAACGAGAAATTATGACTGAGTCCGGTGAAAAGCATACGCAGGTATCTAGTGAAAAAACGAAAAGCAGTTTCACGCGCGGGTTACGAGGGAAAAGGAAAAGTATGTAAGTAAACATACAAAGATAAAGCGTTGTAGAGAAACATTATATAGTAACAGCGAGAAAAAGGTAGAGAAAGCATCAACGTGATGTTTCATTATTCTAGAGTAATTATGGAAGGGATCGCGAAGGTTTATCCGCTGGGTTGAACTTGGTGCGGACGTGGATGAGTGTGGCGCGGATTGATTGGGCTAGAGCGAGCGCTGCAAATTTGGGACAGTTGATTAAAATGTCAAATTGCAAAAGATCGCCCTTTTGTCAGGGCACCGAGGGAGACTGACGAATCTGTGAGGAGAATGACGCGGTGTCATGGAGCAACCTGTCGTGCTAGCGAGTTGAGGGCTAGTATTGCTGTTGTGATTTCCATTTCATTGATATGATCCAAAGTTGATACTAATTGGCGCTTAACTGTGCGCCATCGTTGTTGCAGTGCTATAAGCCAGTGTTGTGTGCTTATAAAGCTTTCTAAATATGGATCTAATGAGGGGGTATGGTTGCTAGTTGCAGTACCTTGTTGCACTTTGCACCAGGGGTGGTGGGCGATTGTGCTAGATGTGGATGTGTGAACTACTGCCACTACAGAGCAGCAAGCGTCGAAAGCGAAAATGGTGCAGAAGATGGGGTTGTTGAAGTTGATAGAGAATGAAGATAATAGCGCCAGTAGTTGACAAATTTCGGTGCGTTGGGCGGTGGATGGTTGAAAGGATATTACGAGGAGCGAGGATGCGTTAGATAGGGGAGACAGTTGCGGATATC
>JAULBU010065424.1:0-11078 GCA_032358235.1 Odonthalia washingtoniensis
TGTTTCACAATTTCAGTACATGTACAGATATACATACAGAAGAAGGTAAACATATATATGAAGATAAATATATGTATATATTTATATACGCATATATACGCATATATATATATATATATATGCATATGTACATATTGATATGTATATATTTCGTATACATATGTTATATGCAACATTTCAGAATGTCTCAGACCTATATTCATATCTTAAAGATGTTAGAAGGACATTAATATCTTCAAGATATGAATATATGTATAAACTGATACACATCATGTGTATCATATACGTATATATATATATATATATATATATATACATATATATATATATACATATTTTTATATATATACATATTTATATGATGCTTACATGAACAAATTTAAAGGTATATATAAATTTATAATTGAACATACGCCTATATATTACAAGTATATGCCATCTTCCAAAGACATCAATTGATAGCTGAAAAAGCAACTTCAGAAATTTCATTTATTATTTTACCAACACCCACAACATCATATACTTTGGCACCACTTCAACAAAATGTGAAAACAAAACATAAATACAATTGAAACATAAACGTAATAAACGTAATAGAGAAAAATAGAACCACGAGGAATGACATTCGGGTCAGTAAAAACAGACTCAGAACCTCCTACTGTTTTGATTACCAAACTGTCACTACTGGAAGACCCGTCATTTGAATCACAATTCCCACTTCCCTCAGAGTTGTCTTGAGAGATACTTCTTGAATATGGCTCTTCTCTACCTTTCTTTACACTTACATTATAAGCATAGTACACAGAATCCGTCACCTGAATTTCTTCCGGAATCAAGGACATACGATACCGAAGTGCATGATTTCTTCTCCATCCACGGCCAGCATGTTGAAAGTAACCATGTCCCAGTAAAATGGAGTACAGAGGGATAGTTGTTTCTTTCAAGACCAATCAAGATGATATTATCTTCCTTGCTTTCTCTTCATACGGAACATAAAGAAGGGAACCTTTAGTTGGCCAAAACGATGTTTCTTGTTGAACAGTCTCAATTGAAAAAAATACGGGGGAACATTGAACTCGGACAGGAAATCCATTATGACCAGCCTGTCCAGGACGGTTTTTCAGTGAGAAGGAATCGCCCGCCGCCCGCCACTATTGGGGAATGAGGATGGCTACTATCTTCTGTTGCCCAACTCAGGAAGAGTAGCAGGCCAAATCAGCCCAAGATCCAGTGCAGCCCTTCTCTTCGTAATCCATATCGTTTCTTCTGACGTTTCAAAATGATTCTCCAATAACACCATGCGGAAGAATAGCGAGCTAAACCATTGTTTCTATCTTAATCATATAATTGCAATTCTCCTTTGCTCACGATTGGGTACCAAAGATTTCAGTTCTCCTCTTTTATTGATATTCCTCACCATTAAATGTTTCATACACAGCATTGTACATGTCTTTTAAAGGTTGTTGCGGGTAATCGGAACATATATTCAGACTACTCATAATCCCTGCCGGTACTTTCCTGCAGATATCCACCATACTTTCGAGAATTCAATATCCTTTCTTCATGACTTCCCGACTCTTCGGCTTGAAGTAAGAAGCTGTCGGCCTTCTTTCTATGTATAATCTTGAGAGCATAATTCCAATTATTTTCCACATTGTCGTCACATGCAAAACCAAGATGCGTTAACTCGATGAGGTTGCTTCGTAACCATACCATTTGTCGGATAAACATCATATATTTCATTCTGAGGTAAATATTTCCGCGATGGTCACCAGGAATAGAAATTGATTTCACAAATAGTGTAGGGTCAGACTCGTCAACCCCAATCCCATTCCCAGAAAAGACCGCAAGTTTAAAATCCTTTTCGCTTTATCATCACTGTGTGCAGGTGGTCGTCTTGTATATAGAAGATTATCTTCTGGGATCGTCACCTGTGACCTTTTCTCCACAATTCGAATTTTTCCTCATACCCGAAATGTATGGCACTTGGTATATCATCATTAAAATTGGGATGGTCATCTTCGGAAGAATACTCATCATCTGATGCAATGTTTCTGTCCTTTATTTCAACTGTAGAAACCGTTTTACGCTCTTTTCTATGTCTCCCCTTTCGTCCCTTCTGTTTTGTACCACTTCCTTTCGCATCTTTCTTGGTTCTTGCCAATTCTTCCTCCTCACTGTCTAATATTTCAATTGGAGGTTGATTTTGTTGAACTTCTCTTGCAACACATATTGTTCTTGTTCTCGGTAACAAAGTGGTCTACGTCGCTGGTCTCTTGGTCTTTTTACGTAAGGTACTCTTCTCCTTTCCAGCGAGCACTGCATTTGGATGAAAGTGCGTCCGAACTTTTTTCCATAGACGTCCTACCTTTTCTTCCATTTCAGTCATGAATGCGGGGGGATGTGTGTCGAACTTGGCCTTGTTCATATTTGACATCTTTCATTCTATTGAAGAAACATCTGCGAATTGATATTTTGATTGTTGGAGTGTTTCTAATCTCCACATCCAATAGTCCATCCAGGTCAGAATGGACTTCTTCCTTTTTATGTTCACATCCATTCATGATTGACTGGTGTTCCTTGTGCAGCATCTCGATGAACATCATTGCACTGTCATATAAGAACCTTTCATTCCATTTTCCTCTCTTCTTGTTCAAGTACCACTCCCCAAGAGCCCTTAACATCAACACTGCATCCTCCACGGTCGCTTTGAAAAGGGTTGAATTAAAAAAGGGTTACCCCTCCGAGACCATTGCCAACATCACTAATGAATGGGTCTGTGGTGCGATACTCTGTAATCATTTCCTTCACCAAATTAAACAAGACACGGTGTTCATAGAACAGATTCCTAACACACTCATAACGCAAAATAGTGTTGCGTTTCTTCCCATCCAAAAAGATGGATGCCAACATATCTTCAGCAATGTCTATATTCCGGGCTCCTAGGTAACCGACACCGTATTCGTCTTCAAATTACATTGTACCATACTGTATCACACTGCTCATAAGGTCCAGGAATGAGACGTCTTTCCTTTTCTTTTCACTTGATATGTTGCTGAAACGACTTAACTTGATAATTTCCAAGAAAGACAAATGGTTCGTGTCATCTCCAGAACGGTTGATTAACATGACTAGAATTGGTTGCCGAGTCCATGATAATTTGGAATAATCCACCTTCTTAGACAGTTTCGCAATAAAGGCTAGACGATGAGAACCATCGACTATTAGAACAGTTATGGTCGCCTTTAGCGAATAACATCAACTTCTACTGCCAACAGTACAAATGTCTTGGTTACATGTGACCGGATCAGTATCAGAAGGACAGGTCACTCTAAACATACCATGAACGTATTGAAAACAATTTGTTTCAAGCTCTTCCATTAACACAGCCTTATGTGCTTAGACAATATTACGGAGATGGTTTTGGACATTGATAATTTGGTTGATGTTCACAAAAATATCCTGATGTGTGTAGTTTGTGAGGTTGAACTTACAGCAACTTATCTTCTTCCCCTGTTACCATCTTTGTCATCATTTTCAAGTAGTGATAGTTCGGTTGTTTGATCGTTACGAAGTGACACACTGTTTAGAATAGAGCGACTACCAGTACTAGTCTTGAAGATGAACCAGTCTGGCTTGGATTTTTAGAGCGTGTTTATATGTATGTTGCTGGTAACGTCTTTTCATCATTGTTTACCATTGCACTACTATCCAGAGGACAGAAGCTTACAAACTTGAGGTCTTCTAACGTCTTCGGTGGTACTTCCTCCGGGTCGGTTGACTTATACCTTGATGCATAAACGTAGTTCCATTCTTGATGTATTTACTCCCGGTCTTTTGTCTGAGTCAGGGATATATTACGAATATCCACCAAGTATTTCCTCGGCCCATTAACGAGATCTTGATCATGGAGATAACGACGTAACGATCCATCTACTCCAGAAAATACAGCGGTTCCAATTTTTGTTGCGTTCTGTGAGTGATACAGGTTTACACAACATTAGGGAAGCAGATTATGGTCTTCTGCTCCCTTTTTGATGTTACGACCCAAAACAGCCTTGTGGAACATTTTTTGTCCCTCAAAAACATATCGGTTGATGATGAAGCCATAATGATAATTGATGGTTGATGATAATTGAAAAGTTGATAAAGTTGGATTGTTGTTTGAGATGGATGATGGCTGTTTCCATATTGAATCGAAGTGTGAGGAAGGGGATAATTGATAGAGAACGTAATTTTTAAACTATAACAGAATCAGATCTGTATAACGTGATCAATAGTACAGTAGTTGCATTTGATAATTTGAATCTCGAGAACACATCTTATTACGTGATACTTGTGATAATTATATGGATTTAGCATTGAGAATAATTGATAAATTTAAAATTTATGCACTGTTATGTGTTCTCGTTCGATGATACGTAATGTAACTTAAATAAATCAATTTTAGCTTATGCAGAAATTCCAGATGAAATTTTGGTATACTATAAATCTTCATTTCGCTTGGCATTATTCATTTAATTTATCGTTTCGTTATGTATAACAATATTTTCTGAACAACACACTATATACATAGTTATATATAGTGTGTGTAACTATTTCATTTCATTCACATATGTATATATATATATAGTAAGTATATATGTTTTACTTATCTATACTATATATATATATATATATATATCATATAAGTACATACATACATATGTAAATATGTAAATATATGAATATATGAATATATACATATATACATATATTTACGTTCATACATTTTTTATCTTCTACTAGGATAGTATATATATATATCTGTATATGTATGTACTGAAATATTGTGAAATTCCTGAAGGTGTATTGGACATAAATCAATTTTATTCCATGTCTAAATTCCAGATGGATTTTTTGATACCATAAATTTTCATTTTGTCTGTTACCCGTTACCCAATCTTTATTTTTATAATTTAGAGGATACATTTCCTCTTCTGTATGACATTCAAGACGTTTCAATCATTTGAACGATATCACATATTTTCCACACCCTCTCAGAGATTCAACTCAGAATGACATCATTGAGAGACGAGAGATACGGCCACGACAAAATTTCTAATATTTTCATCCTTCAAAAATGTCCACAACTATCTACTAATACGTACAACACAACAAGTAATTCACGGAACCAATCTGAAGTACCTTTCAACAACTTATTCAACATGGCAAGTTCATCTCGATCTACGCAACAAGAACCAGATGTGTAACGCAACTAGAAAGCAATACGAGAAGGGGAATTCACAAGGAACCTCATCTTCACAGCTTTCAATGCTTTTAAACTGAGGAATATCTATCTACTCACAGCGATACCGAGTATGAGCTGGGTTCATTCCTGTAGTGGTCGTGGCTCAGTTCTATTAAACCAGTGAACCCCATGAAGCTATAACAAATAT
Organism: Odonthalia washingtoniensis; assembly: GCA_032358235.1. Taxonomy (NCBI): domain Eukaryota; phylum Rhodophyta; class Florideophyceae; order Ceramiales; family Rhodomelaceae; genus Odonthalia; species Odonthalia washingtoniensis. The sequence goes on from JAULBU010065424.1 coordinate 5,439, forward strand.
TGTGGGTCTCATGAAAATATTGGTGAACAAGGTATGGCGTTCAGGAAAGTCTAACAGGAACCACTTCACAGATGACGATTTCAAGGAAACCAGAATGTATTGGCTTCAGTTTCCAAGACAGAGCAAGTTCGACAAATCATCAATTTTGCGTTTGCTGTTCACATTTATGGTATTAAAGATGGTCGTACGACAGTGATGTTTTAACAGGCGCTCATGAAACTGCTTTTGTTCACTACTTTCTTCATTGGTTCGTCTTACATACACCACATATGTGGTAGTGATACAAACAAGGTCTCAAGAAAAATTCATCCATACAAAATTTCTTTACCAACTATTCAGGAGTGTCTACTATACTCCACTTAGTGACAATTCTCAGCTAAGCGATTATTGAGAGGAAGTGTCCATTGAAGACTCTTTACGTTCGATGTACTTATATTGGTGACGGATGTCAGTATGTGCATAATACGTGATCTGCTTTCGAAACGGAATGTGGTCATGAACTTATATCTGACATACTCGTGCCATTCGTCTTTTTATGACGCACAACTTTCCACTTTTAGGGTCATCGAAAAAAGATCAGACGGTTACGCACCAATTACGCAACGAAAACATTTCAACGAATCTGATCAACTTACAATAGACCCGGACAATGTTGATCCAATTTCAATTGATCGCTCGGACGCAGAATATGGTGCGTATCGTTTGACAGGCGCACTGACGTTCAGTACACTACAGGCAATTGTGACATCAATAGCGTTCTACTCCACAATCAAGACAACGAAAGAACCAATGGATTTTACCTTAAAGAACAACTTACAACTTCAATCAAGAAGGCTGCCATATCTTTTTTCTGCACTGACAGATGCGGCAGCAACAACACTGGGAATCACGAAACCAATCACCCCTTCAACGGCTACACCGGTTATTGATCTAATCACACAGGTGTCCTCAGCAAGGAAGCCGCCGAACTCAAGAGATGTTTCACTCTCTGGCTCCTTCACCCGTGAATGATCAGCAAGGTATACAAATATTGGTCGTGCAATGAAGAAGAAGAAACGGACTGGATCATACCAGATACCACATCAGAGTTTTGGTACGCAACGTCGACAGACAAGAATTCCAGATCATAACAACAACTATATGAGTGTACTGGTCAAGAGAGAGGTTGTCCTCGAAACAACAGTTGCAGCAGCATCAACATCTTTCGGACCTGCAGCTGAAGATGCCATGGACGTTTTGAAACAGGAAATGATGAACGACTTCACGTGCCTCTACTCCAGCCTCAAAACTTTCAGTAGAACAGTGGAACATTTCACTGGTGAAATCTTGGAAAACAAAGTTGAATTTCTCCTCACGGATCCACCCTACAATACTAGAAGTGAGACCAATTTTCAGAACTCAAGTTACGACAAGTGGAGAGAGAATTCTATGTTTCATCTGGTTAAAAACGCTTGTAAATTTCTCCAGTTTGGAATACATGGTCATATATTTTGTTCATGAATGCAGTTTAGAGATTGGGTTGATATTATGAGTGAGCAGAAAATAATGAGACCGGCTGAAGATCTAGGGGAAGATGTAGAAGACGTTAAGATGCTTCAGAATGCGTTTACAGTGGAAAATAACGCACTCAACTACAAAAATGTTTTGGGATATATAACACAAACCCATCACATCAAATCCCAGTCATCTTTTCGTTAATGAAATTGCAGTATATTTCTGGAAAAATGGATTGCCAATTAACCGTGCTAGATGATTGGATAATTACAGGCCGGTTTTCTCGTGTGAATTATATATATCGTGTTACTTGCAATGTTTCTACAGACATACTACGCCTTCCTCAGTCTGAGCGGTTATCCCACCCACAGTTGGATATAGAACCGGTTTCTGAACAACGCAAAAAGCTTCTTCCAGAACAGTAGTCAACTGATTGGTTAATAGACATATAGAGAAGTTCTGCCGACCAGAAGGTGTTGTGGCCGATCCATGCGCTGGAAATTTCTCAACAGCAAGATCATGTATGCTATTGCCGCAAAACAGGAAATTTATTGGTACGGACATTGATCTAGTTTTTCTTCATAAAGCGCCTCCAAAACTCGTCGAAACCTATGAAGTGAATGTTTATACCCTGAGTCTGATATAACTGGTACTGTGGAAGTTATATATGGGGCGAAGACCATAATCAAGGAGGTTGATTCAATCAACGTCAGGAAGAAATTAGACACGTGGAAAGGTCCTCTTCGTTTAAACAACATCTAGACATTCGTCTGTAACTTTCATTTCCGAAAAGTTTCGAAAACGTTTTGAGTGGCCAAAAAATAATAATTTTTTGACATGTAAAAAGAATTCCAAAATGTTTTTGTACTGTGTCAATAAAATGCACCTTATTCCAAAATTAACATTTTATTGTACTGCAGATTTTGTGGCCAGTTTTGGGAAACGAAAATATTTCGAGAATGGACAAAATTTAATAATTTGTTCTCCCGAATTCTTTTTGCATTCCCGAAATGATATGTTACCAATTTTGATAGTCACAATTGGTAAAATAAAGATATTGTATACATCCTTAAAATCTGTCACCAGTATGTTCACCCTACTATTTAAATGTGCCCATACATCTTGTGCTTTTTCTTCTTCAAACAAACATGGATTGGACACGCATATTTTCAAGAGCCATGAAGGTTTAGATCATAATGATAGATGACGGAAGAAACTCCGTAGTGAAATGCTACCTCCATCACAACAAGTTGGTGGAATGGGTGATATAATTCCAGTTGATCGTATAACTAGTAACTTGAACTATGAAAATGCTGATGATAACAGAGAAGACATGTATACACTCGCAGAAACTATACTGGAACATTTACAAGTTCCACTACCTGACGTGTTAGACGCTGAAAATAGTCAAGGAAATGTAGATATGAATGAAATAATAGATGAAGTATTCTCTCTTAGTCAAACAATAGGAGATAATGCCTGTAATAAACTACTTTCAGTATTAAAGAAATACAGGGGCAAGTTGGACCAGTTCATAACATTTTATAAGAATTTCGACGATATTCGCAAATCTGTGAAACGACGAACGAAATACAATCTGTTGGCGAAAACGTTTAAGGCAGAGAATAAATTTCCAGTAAATGGAATTGGTTACGAGGTGTATTGGGGGGACACCGTTGATGCTTTACGATGTCGAGTTAGAAACGTTTGTAAAGACGAATTTTTCACAAAATCTCCGCATCGTATTACAATTCGTACTCGTCCTATTAACCCAGAATTGGGTTTGAAAGCCGCCAAAATAGCAGAAGGAATCATAAAGATGTCAGAGAATAGAACCATTTCGTGGCGTAATCTTGATGCTGATGGAGAGCAATGATTTATAGCATGTTACATATATACAGCGACAAATCCCAGACATCACTAAAGACGTCTGCATTGAAGTTTTATCTACTTCACTTGACTCTTTTCAATTTCAAAGAAGAATGGAGACGGAGAATTATTTCATCTCGGGAATCAATAATTGGATACCTTCCCATTGAATTCATATTCTCAGAGTTAACTCAAAAAGGAAGGATCAAAGGTAATCGAGAAGACAATTTTTTAGCTTTACACGACAGTACTGAATTTGTATTTAAACCACTAATGAAAGTGGCAATGGAAGGGGAGGCATTGCAGACGGCAGATTTCAAGAAACTTCTGGGTCACCTTATGCCGTCTTCTTATGTAGCTGATATTGCTGAAGCGAAGGATACTTTAAGCATAAAGCGGAACACTAACACAAGTTATCCATATCACAGATGTTAAGTTGGAAAAGAAAGGCTGATCTGTGTTATAAATCCCGCGGAAAGGACTGTATCTCACACTCTTCAAATATTGCAAGCTTTGACAAGCAGGAGATATTATGTTGCAAGCGAGTTTAAAACTCTCTCCATGATACCAGTACTACCTGTTCTTAGTTTATTTTCGTTTGTTGGTATAAATCCATCAGTTGATATATATATATGAAATCTTTGGTTTTGAACCTATGCATAATATCTCACTGGGTATCTCGAAGTTGTTGAAAGAGTGTACTGTATTGTATCTAAAAGGCGACAAAAGGAATAGCATGTCAATAACAACTATCTCCAGAGAGGGGAGAAATATATCTTTGACTAAGATTTCCATTTTATCTCTTCTTAATGTGTTCCTTCGAGTGGTGCAGTGCAGCTCACCCGGGTATTGACTCCATGTCGATTTCTCGAAAGGGTTACCAGCTGGTCGTCTATCAGGTCTGTTCATTGATGATGTTATTGTAGGTATGCTAGAAGCAGCAGACAACGAATGCATCGATATGGTATCTCTCAGTTTCTGGCTACAATTGTTAATACATGTTCCAGAGACTTCAGTGCAGCGCCAGTGACATCTTTTTCGTCAAATTTGTTGATCTTGAAAAATTTAGTTGGCGAAGGAATATGATACCAACATGGAGTGATGGAGATCTAAAAACTCTAACCAAATTAATTAATTATTACAAGGTTCTTTTCGTCAAGACGTTTGGTAAATACCAGGCTTCAAACATGGGAACAAGAAAATGGCATATGCTTGATCATGTTACCCCCGACATTACTCGTAGTGGAGGTCTTCGATATCTAACAGGTTCGATGTACGAGAAGGTACATAAAATATGTAAAGAAGCCTATGCACTAACCTTAAAACGTTCCCAATATGCAATGAGGGAGACTATTCGTAACCAAAATGAGCAAAACTACATCCCAAAACTCCTTAGAAATAGGGCTGTATCTGTTATTCCATAGCAGGTTAATTTAAGAAGATTGAAAGCTGTAAAGAAAGATGCAGCCTTCTTAGTACAATTCGGAAATGTTTTGTAATTTATAGAACTTGAAACTGCTACAAAGCTTCTCCACAGCAATAGAAACGGTTTAACTAATTCTGTAGATCATTTTGATGTTATGATAGACTTAATTGAAGTCATGGTTGAAGTTGGTATGACACAGTTGGTAATCCTACTGAGAGATCATATGAAGGAATCTGGGATACCGTTGAATGTTGCACGTAATACGAAGATTAAGTTTCCAGCATCAGCTTACGTTTCGGGCTACACAGTACCAACGTTGGACGAAATGAATTGCAATCGTGACGTATTTATGGAGAAAACAATCAACAGAATGTCACATCGCACTGTTGCGACACGACGTTTTTCTCGTAGTACATACCGTCTTGATTATATTATGGTAGAAGGGGATAATGATGAGAACTCCCCTACACCTGATGGGCACATGAGAATATGGTTTGCTAAGGCATTGGCATTTATGCGCATTCAAATAGGGTCTGACTGTATTTCTCATTGTAAGAGACAAGGTAGGATCCAATGCCCAGTTTGTAGCCCCCAACTTGAACACAAATTGGTTTTTCTCCAATACTATGACGTTTTTTTGAACAAGGATCTAACCTTGAACGTAATAGACAAGACTTAGAACTGTATCCGTATTCCTTGGCAACGAAGTGGAAAATAGTATGTCAGCTAAACAATACGGACTGTCCCTTGTTGATTCAATACGTGGGATTGTACATGTTGTTCCAGCAGACATGGCAATTACAAAGCTCTCTATTTATGTCAGTAGACGGAAGTAATATGAAACGTTGAGA
>JAULBU010065435.1:0-11073 GCA_032358235.1 Odonthalia washingtoniensis
ATCATTATCATTATCATTATCATTATCATTATCATTATCATTATCATTATCATTATCATTATCATTATCATTATCTTTATCTTTATCTTTATCTTTATGATTGTGATTATGATTGTGATTGTGATTGTGATTATGACTATGATTATAATTATTAGCATCAGCATCACCATCACCATCAGCATCACCATCACCATCAGCATCACCATCACCATCACCATCAGACGTTGCACTTAAACGTTGATACAAACCATCATCGGTATGTGTAGATTGTTGTGCTGTTGTTGTGTCTGTTGAAGTTGAAGCGATGAGTTGTTGAGCAGGCGATGTAGAGGGTATTGAAATATTTTCAGGATGAGAAAGAGAGGATGATGAAGATTTTTGTGACTGAGATGAAGACATAAACCGAAATAATGAGGTTACGATAGTAACAGCTGATGACAATCTTCTTGATACACAAGTGACTGGAAATGTAGCAGGAAAAGCAGAATGCTGTTGTTCATGATTATGTGAAAGTGGAATTATAAAAGAGGAAGATGATGAAACCGAAACAGTTGGTACAAATGTGGGACACGGATGGTGAAGTTGACACATAACTATATCGTTAATGGGAAACATGATGGGAGTGGAACAGAGTTAATTAATTTATGCGGTTTCAAGTTCACGTGGTGAAGAATAAAAGAACAAAAAAAATGCAAAATTTTAATTTTTGAATATACATTCCATAACTTTTAAAGCCTTGTGTGGAAACGGACCACATTCAACGAACAAAACTATTTTCATAACCTTTTCATCACCTACAACCCATGCGGGAATATGATAATATCGTTGTGTCGGTTCATCGTCGTCACCAACTTGAACGATGGGAGAGTGATGTAAAAATCCATTAGGTGGTCGTGTACCTTTAACATCCCAAAAACGACCAATCTCAACCCCATTAACATATAAAATACCTTTACCGATATCACCTAAATCCAAAACCCAACTATGACAAATCTCTTCAACTTCAATCTCACATTCCCACCATCCTATCCCACCATCCACACCATCATCGTGTTCAGTTAAGCCTTTATTCCATTGACGAACTTGTCCTTCAAGTTTACCAACACTATACCACGGAGACAATCTTTCTAATTGCTCTTGTTCTTTCTTATTATATATTTTAATATCTGATAATAATCCTTTTGAATCTTCTATCATATTACGTTCACCTAATTGCCAATCACCTTTAACCATACCTAAACTACTAACTAATAAACATATTTCAATTTCATCATTATCATTATCATGTTCATATTCAATGTTTACGTTAGTACCAGGCCCATCATCTGTATATTTATTCCATCGATTCTCCCATCTATCTTCCCATAACGGTAATTTACAACTGCCTTTTAATTTTCCGTTTACAAATATTTGCACATAATCAGCAGCTTCAAATTCAATTGTCCATTTACCTTTTTTTATTTCATATTTGGCTGTATAAAATGCATAATCAGAGCTTCCTTTATTCATCTTTACCATTTCTTTTGGTACATCATCTTTTTCATATTCTTTACATGTGTTGATTGTAGGTAATTTTTCTTTTCTATATTTCCATTTACTTGATTCATTTATAAATTTATATTCATTTTTATATTCTTCATTCTTCATTTTATCACCTGTATTATATAAACATTTCATATCAGAGATATCAACTATATGTACGGATTTAGGTGTAACAATACCATTATATATTTTTCCATCACTTAATAAAATGTTACCATTAATTTCATAGTCATTATCATCATTACATACAAACGCAATTTCTTTCTCCCATTCATAAACTTTACAATTTTGGTGCTGTTGTTTAATCGTAACACCATCATTAATACGCTGTTTATGAAAAAGTTTTTCAAATTTTATTAAAAGTAATTCATGTAATTCACATAACCGTTTACTTTTGACTGTATGTTGATAAAATTCATTTATAGGTGCATCATAATCGTAGGAAGTAATTTGTAAATACATAGTACATCTTGTACCGATATTAGTACCACCCATCCACATATAATAATTAATACCTGACCCACCTTGCGCAAAAAATCGACATACACCATATAATAAATCAGTAACAGGTCTTTTATGTTGTTTTGCTCCCCATACATTATACCAACCAGTCCAACATTCAGTCCATACAGGTGGTTGGTCGCTATGTTTTAATCTAAAACTATCAATTTCTTTATGTGCATAAAATGAATTTATAGTTTCAACAACACCAGACGCAGCACCGTAGCACATAATAGCAGGAATATTTAAATTCAAATGTTTTTGTAAATTTGACACCCATTGTAAATACCTAATACCATCTTCACCATATTTATGTGATATCATTTCATATTCATTTTCCAATTGGATTAATATTATTGGATTACCTATTAAATTTTCAAATTTCAAACTATTTATTACATGTTCTATCCATGTTTTCAAACGAGCCATAAATGGATTATTAAATGTACGGAATGCCATTCCTGGTTCATCACGTAAACATACAGGTAAGCCACCATAATCAACTTCTGCGCATACATACGGTCCTAATCTTAATATTACATATAATCCCTCAGTTGCAGCTGCCGTAATGAATTCTATTAAATCATCTACGTTTGGCGGCGATAATGGTGATGGTGATGATGTACTGAGATGTGGTGGAGGTGGTGGTTCATGATGTGTCCAAAACACATATGTTTCTATTGTATTTAATTTGGCATCATGAAAAGTTTGGAATAACTGTTGATATCTTGATGGGTGAACGCGAATGTAATGAACTGATCCTGATAAAATTAATGTTGGGTTTCCATTAATGATGAAAGATCTTCTGTCATACGTTACGTTTGTGGTTGTCATGTTAAACTTTGGAGGGAGAAAGTTTGCGAGGGGGTTGTAAGGGGATTTGGAGGGAGCTAGATCAAATCCTAATTATCGTAAGGGGTTGACGTTCTGTACAACTACTGTACAGTAGTTGTAAGTGTAAATGGATATTACACGTGTTTAACATTTTAATTTTAATTTCAAAAGTACTTTTGAAATTAAAATCATGTCAGAGAACGTGTCGATTTTCAATTATAAATAATGGGCAATAATTCCCGAATGTCTACTGTCATAGCAACAATTCGTTCTCATCTCAACCTTGTTTTAACAACAACAAACCGATCAAAACAACAAATATGACTCTTTTCACAACATCATCATCATACCATCATCGACGCCGACAGCGACATCATTATCATCATCATCATCATCATCATCATAACTACAGTCATCAACAACATTCTCATCATTCATCTTTTTATCAACCGAAAACAAAATTTTTCATATCAACACCCACTCAACATATGACACCATCACCATCAACATCATTTTCACATCCCCATGTACCACCGACAGGATTAGCATTATTACGTCGATTACCCGATATATTATCATCCCCTATCCAGTTAGCAACGCGACGTAAATTATTGAGAGAATGGGTTTCAGCGCATGCGTATTTACGTGGTACTACGTTAGTAGTAACAGCTAGATTGCATCCAACATTTACGTTGGCAATCGATGTTAAATATATTCAATTTGTAACATCGCCATCATCTAAAAGACCAACAATCGTTCTAAAATCATCAAATGCAAATATTTCATCGGTTAGATTAAGGTTAACGCACAAGCCAGCAGATTGGATACGTACCCTGACATCAATTATAAACACCCCAGCACCGAATTTAAATAATTTCAATATATTGTACCCTATCGGTAAAGGTGGCGGCGGTGAAGTTTATGTAATAACATACAAAAATGAATATTTAGCAATGAAAGTCATACAGAAGCATGCCGTATTTATGTCGCCGTCGACGTTGAGAAGAGCGTTAGATGAAAGATTAGCATTAGAAATAGTTCGTAATTTTCCATTTATTGTCAAGTTAAAGTATGCATTTCAAACATCAAATTATTTGTATATGATAACAAACTATTACTCAGGTGGTGATCTAAAGAATTTATTAAAAAAATCTCCAGGTAACAAATTGTCAGAGATATATGCGAAAAAATTAATGGCCCAAATTATATTAGCATTACAATTTATACATTCACAACGAATATTGTTCAGAGATTTAAAACCTGAAAATGTTTTATTAAATTCAAATGGAGATATCACGTTATGTGATTTTGGGCTGTGCAAAATTCTATCACCGCCACCTAAACCTGTACGTGCAAGAAGTTTCTGTGGCTCTACTATGTATATGTCACCGCAAATTGTTTCCGCTAAAGTTTATGGGTATGCTACTGATATGTGGTCTCTTGGTGCGTTATTTTACAAAATGATTGTTGGTAAGGCTCCCTTTGAGCAATATTCACAACATCAATATGGTCAGCATGGTGTTCAAGTTAGAAATGATGCAGCTGATGTACATGCGCGAATATTAAATGATCAACCAGCTATGCCTAGTTTTGTATCGAAAGACGCAGCACAATTAATTGTAGGATTATTGAAAAAACACGAACATGACCGATGGACGTTACAACAAGTTAAAGAGTGTGCGTTTTTTTCTGGCGTTGATTGGAAACAAGTTCTTGACGAAGGTTATAAACGTGCTAATGATATGGAACATCAGAAAAGTAATCGTCCTGGTAGTTGTAGTACTTGTGGTGACACTGCTTACACGACGATGAGTGCGCCTAATTCTTTATCGAATTGCACGAGTAGTGGATTGGGTTATGGCGCTTCAAGCACGGGTGTAGTTGAAGGAATTAATAGAGAAGAAATTGAAGGAATAAATAATTTTGACTCAGAACGTTTAATCTCACACGGTGTGAAACTGGAAGATGATGAATTCATACGGCAAACGGCAGTAAAGCGTAGCAGAGTATCACATGGTAGATCAAAGCATATAAGGCGCAGTAAATCTTTAGATCGTAGTGCTACTGACAGACAGCCAAGAGTTATGAAATCAGCTTCTGCTGCAGAGTCATCAATCACTTGTTTATTTTTAAGAGATTCTGGGAGAGACGTTGCTACGGCAGCTAGAAATGTGGTCGGTTTCAATTTTTGCGTTACTCAAGGTAACCCCATGCATCGTCTCCATCACAATCATCATAGTTTTGATGATCGCCGTTTTGAATAGATAGACGCCGCCATTGGCTAGTGTCAGCAGCAGCACGTGCACGTGTTGTTTTAACGCGCAATCTCGTCCTACAAGTTTATATATATATATGCGTGTATATATATATGTGTATATATTATAGTGCGCGTTACAATACGCAATGATAAACAATCTCATGCAACATGTCATGTTTTTTTTTCTTTTCTCCATGTTGTCACTACTAGTTGTTGTTTTTTTTTTCCCTAGTGTATTGACATCAGGGACAGTCTGTCTTTTACTTAACTCAACTTTCTTTACTTTCTTCACTAGGTACAGGTGCCGCGACTGGTGCACCAGTAGTGGCAGAAGTTGTCGTGGCACCAAGTTGTTCCAGCAAGCTAAGAGCACCGTTGTAATGAGTTTCAGATTCAAATTCACCAAAAATAAAACTAGTTTGCGATTTAGTGACCACTCTTAACATAGCTTTTCCACCTTTTTGAATTTTTGTGACTTGTTGAAAGGGGATGTTAACACCGAAAGAACTACCACCGAAGACGCCGTCATCATCAGTAACGTACATAGCAATGTTCGACATAGTGACGAATAATCTACCACGTAAAGGAAAAGCTTTTTCAGGAGTTGAATTATTTAAATAACATCTATATTTTTGTATCATAGTACACCTGTAATGATCTACAACTTGTTCAATTTCATCATTATTTAAATGAGGGAATAATTCATTAAATATACTATTTATATCTTTACCTTTACCTGATATACCTAACAATTCAATTCCAATATCATTCGAGTGATTGCTGCTGTTATGTCCTAATTTCGTATTACTTTTTGATTTAGTTATTGTGCTTGAATCATTTGAATGTGCACCGTTTTGTTGATCAGGTGATAACATATCATCCAAAAATGAATTTAAATTTCCCCATCCACGACCTAATTCTTCAGCTGCTTTACCTATTGTTTCCTGTGCTGCTCTTGAAGCTTGTTCTAATTCTGCTGTCGCTGCTGTCGCTAAATGGGCTGCAGTATTTCCTAAATTTTCATCTTCTATATTACTTTTTTGTTGCAAAATTACACCTGTGCCTTCATTAATTATATTGTTTTCTTGTTTTTCAATTTCTGTTGCTTCTGCCGCTTCTGTTTCTGTCGCTCTTTCTGTCGCTCTTTCTGTTGATGTGCTTGTTGTAGTGAATAGACCACCGATGGCTTCCGGTGCATTGAATAAACTACCGACGGAATCTCCAGTCGATGAAAGTAAACCAGATATACTCATGTTGGAAGCGACTGAATTGACATCAACAGATGGAAATCCCCAACCAGAAAATACTCCACCTTCTTCTTCCTCTTCTGCTTGTTCTGCTTGTTCTGCTTGTTCTGCTTGTTCTACTTCGTTTGCTTGTCCTTCTGCTCGTAATCTTTCTTCGTCCCCTTGCTGTTGCTGTTGTTCAGTCAATTGTTTTGGCTGTTGCAGCTGTGGATCGGGTTGTTGCTCCCCTTTTTCTGGTGAGTGTTGTCCTTCGGTAGTGGTCGGTGGTGAAGGTGATTGATGTGTTTGATGTCCATTCATTGTTAAATTAAAGTTGTAATTAATCACAATGATTGAAGATCACGAGTGGAATTACAAAATTGGTTGTTTTGGTTGTTATTTGTCTTCTTTCGGAAAGATCATCAAACGATTGTCATCGGTCGAGTGGAATGGCGATTGTATGTGGGATTTCAGGAAAATCATTTTTTTTGGTTTTGAAAAAATAAATGGTGTGTCTCAAACGTTTCCTTCATTGTTGTACAAATGTACACGTTCCACCGGAAAAGACATGAAGCCCACTGCGTTGGAATTGCCCTCTTTGCTTCTACCACTCCTAAAACTATGTATGACAATACCTTCATCAACAAAATATTATTATTGACAAAACTGCCAATTATTGACAAAACTGCCACTAGAACCAGAACAGATAATGAACAATTCGATGCTCTTTTCCAGCAACATTTGTTACGGTTTTCATTCAGACCAACGACTGTAAACGAGTCATTGCCATCGTCACGTCATCACCAACAGCAATTGACGTTAAAACTGAATTGATTGTTGTTGATGATAATACAGAAACAACTCTCCCTTCTTCGCCTTTGCATGTCGTGTTATTTTAAATATATAGCATTTTCCACTTCTTTCCAGTGTAAGGAAACGAGAGGTGGGCATTATAATTTGTAATAACCTTTTCCTCATCTCCCTTACTGTTCCCTGAGATTATCTTGTACACGATAATATCTCATCGCGTTTTCCCATCGACGTTCAGCGGTGGAGTGCATATATTATCATCAATGTTCGTCATGTGACATGGAAAATAATAAGAAAAGAAGGAACAATTGGTGATGAACTCTTAAATACAGTCGCAGACAATTCCATAATTCGAAACTCTGTTATGCCATAGGAATATTATAATTACAAACCGATGACCCTGTATTGGATTGTGTTATGATATTTGAAAAAATGAGCATGATGTTGTAAAGCTTGTTTGGTCAGCTGAGAAAAGTGAACCTATCGCAGAAGAAGATCATGATCGTTCGTGTGTTATACAAGAAGGTCATCATTCTGGTCTAGTCTAAAGGAACCGAGTAGTGATATCTGTCGAGATAATGAGGAAAAGCTATGGGGTATTCGTTTCGTTGAAGCTCGCTCTGCAGCCCAAGAATAATATCTACCTTGTGTAGAGCCTTGGAGGCTCTATACAAGGGTGCATATTATTCGAAATGACGTGGTACAACTAATGCTGATAGTGGGTGAGGGCAATAGAAGGAAAAGAAAGGTGGCGTATGGCTCCAATGATTTTTGGAATGGTACAAAAAAAGAGTTTTACTGTGAGCCAAGAAACGTGGGTATCTGGCACGACGTGCATACCCGATAACGAGGTTGTAGTGGCGGTCCTTTTGAGCTGCTGGAAAGGACATTTTTGTAAGAAATGGATGTCGGTACTCTTGATAGCGGACGTAAGAAGTCGAATTAATAAGGCTAGTAATCAAAAGAAACCTGAGGGCGTGAAAAATATCCGATAAATTGTTAAATTTACTTTGTAAGCATTTCCTTCGCGTAGTCGGGCTATTTATTTGTCCTTAGATTTATGTAGACGGACATAGAAGTAGAAGAAGGTACAATACGTCAGAATTCAGTATCTCATCTACTCGTGGCGCTGAAATAGTAACTTCTGTCATCGGCCTGTCACCGTTGTCATGGGCTAAACATCCGTATTGGGTTCATTTATTTTCCTCCCATCTTTACCATGTAATTATAACAGGAATGGGTTTCATCCTCTTTGAACTCTCAATTCCCTCTAAACCCGTACGTTGTTAGACGGAACTATCGTAATTTTCTGTATCTACCGAATGATAACGTAACATTCATGGAAAGCCCGAAAGGACAATTAGAGCAACGGAAATTATTGAATATTTGTGAAATATATCAATCCAAAGACGAATCAATAAGCAATATGTATACGGAGAACAGAAGGAAATAATGGAATTCAATGGCAAGGGTGGAGAATCAAGGGGAATAGAAATGTGTGGGAAAGGGAGGTAGGTGAGTTGGACATTCGTGAACGTACTGAAAATGAAGTACCAATTAACAAAAATAGTAAAATTTTCGTACGGAATCTTTAATTCTCTGCAATAAATTTCGGAAGGATTGCAATTCAAAATGGTGAGGAAGAGGAGAAAATAAAGAAAAAGTACGAGAGTAGTAAAATTTGTAGCGGAGAAGAAGACGTAGATTTTGGGGGAGAGTAACAGTCTTATGGATGTATTAAAAAATTGCTAACTCCTTGAGAACATGGGGAGCGGCGGGATATGCATCATGTTACAGCAGGACGCAATGTTAGTAAGAATCCATTTACCACTGAAATGGACATAGGTAATGTAGATGTGTACGGTAGATGGTTGGATGAAACCGGTCGGTTGTGAAGGGGATGTATGTAGAGGCTATGGAATTTCACTTAACAACTGGGAAAATAATAAAGTTACACCCGTACAGAATATTAATGGCGCTGTAGAGAACAGAAGTTGCACATGTAGATGTAAAAAGAGTGTGGAAATGTGGAAAGTTTCAAAGGATAGTTATTAAAACGACGAAAATGGGACTAAGAATGAAGGGGAGAATGGCATACTGTGGAACGGAGAAGAAGGGAACGGTGGAATAGATCCGTTTCTGACAGTGGAAAGAAGACTAAATTTTACAAACAAGACTGAAGAGGAATAATTTGATCGGAACAGGAAACGACAGTCCCAAATGGAACCTGGTAATATAGATGATAGATCTGTCGGGCGTATGCAATCTATTAGTGACGGATATGGTCCTGGTCGGAGGAAATGGTCCTCTATATAGTTATGCGTTTAGACGATTCAATTGCACAGAAGAAAAAGGAGGGAGTACTGAGACTCGATGGGAGAAGAGCTTACGTAGAAAAGGTAATTACAGAAACGTAAATTGATGGTGAAAATTCCAAAGATGACTGTGAGCCGGCAAGGAAGAGACTAAAAAGAATATAGGAAGACCACGTCGGTTGAGAAATGGGAAAAAAACTCCGAATAGTGAAATGGACGACAAAAGATGTGGAGCCGAATGGAAACTAATGTAAGAATTGATTATGATGAAATGATGGGTAGCAAAAATGCAGAAGCATGTAGAGCCATAAGATAATTTGTGGAACGGTATTGAAAAATAGTGTAAGGAATGGTGCGATCTTACCCGTTCAAAAGAATCAATTTGTTGCTAGTGGGGACCATTTGCGCTAAATTGATAACTGCGACGAGAATGCTACAAGCAGGTGCTTGGTATGATCTGGAACTGCATGGTACAGAAATTTGTATTGATCAAGATGATATATGCCATTTTTCAAAGTAGACGGAGACTGGAATACAAAATAACCCGGGATTTGGAATACGTTTCACGTATGTAGAGGTAGAGGAATATGACGACTGCATTCCGAAATTGGTGACTGGATGAAAACGAATGTTAAAATTGAACGGTCGATAATATATCAATCAGTTGTACGTAGGCCCTGCATGACACAGAGTAACACATCTGTCCGTGAATTCATGGCGAGAATGAATCAACGCAAAAAAAATCTATATTCAGTCCTTCTAGCGACGAGAATTTCGTTGGAGAAGAGGGAAGCACGGAAAATATTTTTAAGGAGAATGGAATGGGAGCTGGGGAAAGCGTGAATTTAGCAATGGAAAAGACTGGGAAATTTGTTGGTGAAACTAGAATGGATGCGTTTTGTCTACTTCTCATTCCACCTGAAAACGGTTTGAAGAATGCAGGTGAACTAGGAAATGAGACAGAATGTTATGAACGATCCATAATTCCTACTGGAGACAGCAGGAGGGACTACAATGTCATTGGGACCCCATGTACAAGCAGGTCAATTCGAGAAGCACATGATTCCGATGGAGGCAATGACTATGTAGGGGAAGGGACGACCACGACACGGAGTGGTCCGAGATCAAATCTGGTAACAACTATGGGAAGGAAACATCACGTAAAGTCCAAGCGCATGCTACGGTATGATAGTGATAACGACTGTGAAATAATGGTTGCACATAAATGTACTAATACAGGAATAGAACAGTTACGAGAAGGAGGAGGAGCGGTCATGACATGAACAGAGTTAGTAGAAATGTGGTGAATAGTGAATATAATGAAGTAAATAACTAATAACAGAGAAAAAAGCTGTTGGACGTCCACATGGATCTAGAACCAAAAAAAGAATAATGACGAAAAGAGAAGTGGCCCTCAATAGTCTGTCACGGATGTCCTGAACCTCGCCAAGGCGTGGGTGTTACAGACTCAACAACTGGTTCAAACAGAAGAATCGTTCTGGAACGTTATTGAAAGAAGCTGTTCCGAGCAGTATGGTATGACAAGAACGAAGGAGTCGATGAGAAGCAAATGGCCCACAGTCAGCCG
>JAULBU010065446.1:0-11072 GCA_032358235.1 Odonthalia washingtoniensis
TATGTATCGGTATGTTTCTGTAATGCTATTTTCTGATCTTTGTCAACTTAGTTTAGAAAAGGCGGTAGATGCTCTGTCTAGACACGATTGCAAAGTTCCACCAGTAGATCGTATACGATTCATTACCAACAACAATCTTGGTTATCCTGCAACGGATCGTGGAGATATGCGAGATGAAGCTTGGTTGTCACAGAGAGATGCAACGCCTCATTTAGAATCATTTGAAAAATATGCTTATGAAATATCTAGAACAGTATCTTTAACACCTTTTCAATCATTCGTTACAATTGATTATGATATTTATGGAACTAGATCAAAAGAGAATCAAGTAAAGTGAATCAGTAACAGAAAGGTTGACAAAGAGGGACATGCATCTGACACTGTATTCAATGCTCTTTCTCGAATCGAATTTGGTGTCCTATTTAGACGTAGAGGTGAATCGCAAAAAGAAAATGTAGATAAATTGTTTGAGATTTTATTAATAGAAAGAGGTGATGTTTCTATGCATGGACTCATTGCGACTTGTGACCGTGGATACGGTTCTATTTACCTACTAAAAAACTGGTTTCAAATGGGGTGGGTGTCATAATAATTATGCTACAGCATCTATTACGATGTCACCCCTTCGTAGGTAAGTCCTATTTTGATGTCATACGGCACGATGATGAGAATAATGAAAATGTTGATGAGAAATCTGAGGAAGAGAATGAAGATGATTTAAGTGATGAAGATAATAATAATAATGTTGAAGATGATGTAAATATAGCCCCAAGTGAGACTTCTATGATGGTAAGGACGGCCAATCCGTCTATTGCTTACGATAGACGTGCCACATTTATTGTCCCAGATGATCTTGATGCTGAATTTGCTACATTCGGTGCAAAGAAAACAATAAAAAACAGGGGATGAAGGAAATTATCAAGTTTCTGCAATTGCTATTAGAGAACATGGAAAAAATCATTACAGCAACATCATCAGATTTCTTTATTCTGTACCAGAATCATTGTCGACGGCAATCTAGAGTTGGATAGCAGTTCCACGTTCCGAAGCATCTGACAAAAATATATTGTTTAGCTAAATTAGTAATACATCAGATAATATTATGTATGCCAAACACTTAAAACGATAGCTGTTAATGCCTTTATAGCTTGGAGAATGATTCAAAAGAGGGAAATTTTGGAAATTTTAGAAACATTTGGATGGATTGACAAGTTTCGTCAGGCTCTAAATAAGATCACATCATTTGGTGACTTCATTTTTGAGCTTTCACCCGATCTACTCAGGTATGCCGATACAATCCAATGTACAGGAAATGATTCAGATTCAGAGGTTATAACAATTGATGCCAATTGTACTGAAGGGGTGCGTTTGCAAAATCTCGCAAAGGTTAAACAACGAAATAGAGTAGACTTTTTCCACTCAGAAAATGGAACTTCCCTATGTCTCAATGTACATCCACATTTACAAGTCCATAACAGTAAGAACAAACACTGTGCACTTTGTGGTTCTGGCCAAGAGAGACGTAGGAGCAAGTTCAAGTGTACCACCTGTGACGTACACTTGTGTATCAGATCACAAAAGGACAAAGGCAGAACATGTTGGGCAAAATGGCATGGATCTAAAAGATTAGAAATTATTCGTGCTGTCCCATCTTCCCCATCCAAGAAACGTCCAATTCATCTTGAAGAAGAGGAAATTGAAACAGCAGTTAAATCAGTTTTTTCACCTGCTGCTTTAGTACATGTGGCCCGATTTAAAAGAGGTAGAAGCAGTGAACTTGGTACTGTCCCTCTTCATCATTCTTCCCCTGGTTCGATTCAATTGCCTTTACAATCAGTACAGCAACCACAGGCAGAAGAAGATAACGTGCCTTGTGCTAGTGGTTGTGATCCAATGCTTTCAGCCGCTCATGCTGGCACATGTTTGTGAATCCTGCTATTAACCTATGCACGGATTCTGCGTTTTTGTGCCTGGTGGAGCTCCTGGGGGCGAGGAGGATGAGGGATTTAGAACCGGAAGCTTTTGCAAGCCATGTTCATCGAATTAGGATTGGGGGGAAATAGTTCAAAAAGTAATGAAAAAATACATTG
This sequence comes from Odonthalia washingtoniensis, assembly GCA_032358235.1. NCBI lineage: Eukaryota > Rhodophyta > Florideophyceae > Ceramiales > Rhodomelaceae > Odonthalia > Odonthalia washingtoniensis. The sequence continues at coordinate 2,091 of JAULBU010065446.1, forward strand.
TAATGGACAATTTATTGTCCATAAGTCTGTTTCCATGATTTTTGAGGGGAGTTAGTTTTTCATCAACATTGACGTATTCATATCTCACAAACTTGTTCTTCAATCTTACTGAAAATTTGTGTGTCTATCAATCACCTCCCCATCTTTGACATACCAAAAGGATTTTGACATTGAATTATAAATGACGAAGATGCAAAGTCCGACATGTTATGGACAATAAATCGTCCATTAAAATCTGGTATTGGGGATATTTTTACTATTTTCAATGGTTTATTATGGTTTAATTTCAGGTGCTCCAACAACCGATTTCAAAATGGCGTGAACAACTTTATATAGTAAATCTAAATGCATTTCTAAAGCCGATGCATGGTGTAAAACGACGGCGACTTTCTTTTCCGTCAACCGATCAACAACAGCCTTCCATGCTGGAATTCCAATCAAATCCATCGGTTGTTGTTGTTGTTGCTGCTGCTGACTTAGTTGTTGATCCATTCGATATTTTCTAGCTTTTCCAACATCAGTTAACACAATATGTCCATTTAATCTATGAGCATCGATGTCCAAGCCGTACACGCCTTTCCTTGAAGATGAGCCATGACTAAATACGATTCTTCCTCTTAGAATGGAAGCGAATATAATTTTAATTCGTCCTTTTCTGGCCGAACTATTTTTACCGACAGCCCCTACAACCGCACGATCAATGGCCATTGCAATCGGTATCGTAACGTTTAAAACAACTTGTAAACAATGACCCATTTGTTTACGACTTTCACTTAACACCTCTTCTACTAATGGTATAACTTCAGTTTTCAACAGCTCTACAACCCCGTTGTTTTCAGGCCACGTTGCAACTTCAATACTAGTCGCACCTAGACCGACATGTAAATATAATTTATCACTGCTGTTCTGGCCACCTTGGTTATCACCGAGCAAAGATTCCACTAGAACCGATCGATGAGTCCATTCCACCAATCGATACTTTTTCACACCTGTTTTTAACAGTAATCCCATACCTAATGTAGCAGACGCTCTTGCACGCACTATTTCACGTACACATGTCCGCACACATTGACCGTTTACATGATTATACCAAAACTTTAATATCCTCCTACTTTCGTAAAATAAATCTTTACACAATCTAACTTCAAGCACCCATCTTTCATCCTGTAATATCCGTACCACAGCCCTTTCAACTTCCAAAGGCTGACATCTCAATTCAACTCTAGCCTCGCCTTTGTCATCATCTTCATCATCGTCACTGCCATACCATGATGAAATCACACCTTGTTCCTTCAACATCCATACCAATTTCTCTCTTATCATTCTCCGTCTAATTTCATGTTTCATTTCAGCCCACAGCGCCATACCACAAGCACTCATTTCCCATTTCAATTCCGATTCAGGCTTTTTCGTACCTTTCCGTGCGCGCCCTTGTATGAAATTTAAATCACCAGTGTCACTGCCACCCATTCTAGCTCTTTTCACCGTATCCTCATTATCATCTACATAATTCAATGTCATGAACGTTCTTGGTCTTTTCTTCTCCATCGCTGTGAAAGGTGGTTTCATATCTTTAGGACGGTGAAAAAAACTACGTCCAGCAGGCCATGTCATCATAGCATCATCCCCGCTGCCTAGTACACTTCTAACCATACCATCTTTCCATGCTATAACACTGGCTTCTTTCACAATATTTAAAAGAGTACACTCAATTTCATATTCATTTCTGAAAAATCGTTCACCGCTCCATAAAAGTCTTCGTAATTCCTTCCCAATTTCATCCGCTTTCCCAATAATTATATTTACTATTCCTCTACATCTCACAAATACTCCACCAGTTATTAAAGACATGCCAATCATTAATCCAACTCCTGTAAATCCACCACCTCCATAGAATTTACATGCTAATCCGCAGCATGATGCCCCCCAATCCATTATTTCTGTACAAATGTTAAAATTATTATTATTACATAATATTTTACAAATTTTTTCAAATTCATATTTTGCTCGTATTCTTCCACTTTCTAAAACTATCTGTTGAACGTTTATGCTTGATATATTTAATCTCAAACTATTTTCACTTAGTGATGATGATGATGATGATAATTTCGGTAATTCAGGTTCATGTTTAATTTTAATGATTTCAATTAAGCCTGTTGTGTTACTATTATCAACCATAACATCTTCTTCGCGAAATCTATCAAACGTAATATTTGATTTTAAATGACCTTTCTTCCAATAACCAACAGTTACCCCAATTTTCCTTTTCCTTTTTTTTCTTTCATCATCATCACTGCTGTTCATATCAATCCACCTACCGGTTACATCGATTTCACCTTCTCTCCATTTACGAAGTAACATCATAGCACCGACTTGTTCTCTTATGTGAGACATAGCAATACTTGTACAACATTCTAAACTCATAATACTACACAAAGTTAACATGGCTTTTTTCATTCTATTTTCAAATTTTTCATCATTTCCACTGGGTGTCGCTGACCATATCATACGATCGTCAATCATTTCACGTAATGGTAATGCATCACTTGATTTCAAAGGTAACGTTCTTTCTTTCGTTCTTCTTCTTGTTTGCATCTGTGTAGGTGCATCAGGATGTCCATCGACCTTTATTTCAAATCTTAATAATCTTAAATTTGTGAAATTATCATTTTTTAAACTATCCATAATTATATCAGCGTTCCAAATTTTGTTAACCCCTATTCTTACAGGTATCCCTTTATGTTCATCACATTCTTCTTCCAGTATACATATTCCCTTAGGTAAACAATCATTAATAACACGTCTAGTATGTAATTTTAATCTTTCCAATGCTTCATTCGTTACATCATCGTCATCGTCGTCATCATCATCACCATCATCATCATCATAGCTATCATTACCTTCCATTTTAACGTCGCTTTTATTATAAGTTGAATGTTGAAATTTATCTGACAATGATTTAAAATCAATACCAATACTAGAAGAGATAATAGTTGGTAAACGATTAAATGAAAATGTAGATAAAATTTCAGCGGCTTCAGGTAAAGCACAAGGTACAGATTGTAAAGTACGTACATTATTTAATCTATAAAATAAAGTATCTGCATCAGCAGTATATAAAAAGCAATTTAATAAAGCTTGATTTCTTGCAACTTGTGCAGATGTATGAAATGCTGAATATGACATAAACCATCTTACAATAACTAATAATCTTGCAAATCTATGACGCATATTTAAAAAAAAATCTATTAGTTTTTTCTGTTTATCATTTGAGTTTGATGAATCATCTGAAAGTGAATCTAATAATGCATGTAATGTTTTATATGTATCTTGAACGGCATCGTGCGTTAATCTTGATAATGATGTTGGTGGTGGTAATTGTTGTTGTTGTGTACTATTGTTATCATTGTTGAGTCCATCAGGCATTGTAAATTGAGATGACAATAGTTGAGATTTGTGGCTGATAGTGATAGACGAGCGGGTTTGACTGACTGGTTTTTAGGAATAATGAGAGGTTGTTAACGCGTTCTTTGAAGCAATCAAAAGGAGTAAAAGAGCCCACAAAAAAAAGGTGTATCGGACAACGTAGAGTAATTAAGAAACTATGTAAACAGGTTAAAAGAAAACAAGATAGCCGACCGAAGCGAGTTAGCCGGCGGCAATTAGATGGAGCATTGTTTGTCGTCAACCGACTGAAATGAAATTGAAAAACAAATTCGAAAAGGCGACAGATGAATCAAAGGATGACAATACAAATGGTGCGATGAAAGAAAGAGAGGGAGGTAAAAGAGCAGTAGTAACAACGATAAGAAAGACAGACGGACGGATGATGTGATGAGGTTAGAGTGGTGGAGACCGCCGTGCAAATTCGTCGTACAAGAATGATAGAAAGATGGTATTGTGTTTCGAGTCGGAATTATGCGAGGTATCAACATACACTTGACAAATGACAAAATTATAACTGTATCCCTATCATACTAATATTTCTCGTTATCATCGTCATCATGTTCGTCATCATGATAGTGTAAGGACTGGTAGTGTAAAGCCTTGGTTTACACTTACTGTAAGTGAATCATTTACTGTGATGGTGGTAGTAATTGAAAAACCACGTGTACAATTGTATTGATTTTTTTTTTCTTTTTGACGTTTGGAAAAAAGATCTTTATAGTTTTTTCATGAATCGGTGACTGTTTGACGAATAAAAAATAGCCAAGTGTCAATACATGTAATGAAATGAGTATGGATGATCCAGTAGAAATACAATGCAGCTCAAAGAGGCGTTTCAAAACTCCCATGCAAAACAACTATTTTTTTATAACTTACCACAAATAACCTCTATTTCAACAATCCATTGTGCATCCATGATCACCATCTTAGTAGAAAATAATTCTGTTTTATAGTGTTGCAGTGACCCACTTCTCCCCTCACCCTTCCACCCCATTTCTTCAAAAACTTTTAACATTCCTTTCATCCAAGTAACAATCTTTTCGTCGAACATCAAAACAAAACAATATCAACAACAATGGCAGCCTTCATCGGATCACTTTCTCTTCATGTTCAAACACCTTTCGCAGGAACAACAATTAAATCATCAGCATGCAGCCGTCCGTCAGTTAACACACCACGAATGGTGATGTCTGAATCAGTACCATTTTTAGAAAAACCATCAAAACTAGATGGTTCAATGCCAGGAGATATTGGATTTGATCCTTTATATTTGAGTGATCATATTAATTTGGAATATGCAGCAGCTTCTGAAATTAAACACGGACGTATTTGTATGTTGGCAACAATGGGAATATTAGTACAAGAATTTATTCATTTACCTGGTGACGTTTTCCAAGAATCCAATCCATTTAAAGCTATTTATGCTGTACCTATTGAAGGTTGGGTTCAAATCATTACGGTTATCTGTTTGATTGAGTTAGCTACTTTCAAGACCACTTATGAAAACGGCGCTGACTTCGGTTTTGATCCTTTGAATTTAGGTAAACCTGATGCTATTCATGAATTGAAAGTAAAAGAAGTTAAAAATGGTCGTTTAGCTATGATCGGCTTCTTTGGTTTCGTTCTTCAGATCTTCGCTACTGGGAAACCTATCGTTGAAAACCTGACCTCTCTACCTCTTTAAAAAAATTTTTTTTTTCGTTCTTAGGTCTTTGGTTGGATAAAAGTATTATACACATGATTGTGTAAGTACTCATTGACTATGTTATATACTGTTATTAGTATACAAGTTTTTTCTTTATTTGAGTTTATGGTTGAGAGAGATTGAATTAAAGAGTTTTTGTCTGTTTAATTAATAAATAGTCATCGGTCTTGATTTTGTAATTAATATTAAAAAGTTTTCTTTTCTCTCTTCTATATATATCTTTTAGTGTCATGTATGCTTCTAAATGTATTAATAATGTCTATATATTTATAAAACAAGTACGAATTTGAACATATCATATGTAGATTTAGGCATCATGTGTTTATTTTACTAATCTAATTATTTGTTTATCTACTACCTCACTTCCCACCACCAACTCTAACCCAAGTACGAACCTTCATCTTCATCTTCTTCGAATTAACATTCCTTTTAACAGATTCAACACATTTCCATTTCTTAGTAGTAGATTTTAATTTCAGTTCTTCTAATTGTTTATCAAGTGAAACACTTTTGATTAAATCATCAATAGATTTTCTAGAACGACCTGTATCAAACATTAACTCATTAGGATGATGCAATTTAACATAATCTTTTAATTCATTTATCATACCTTTAATACAATCACACCATTTACCATGTAATCTTTTAATATAAACATCACCATCATCATTCCATTTTCTCCAACTTTCTAATTTATTATTATTATCATTGTTATTAGGACCAAACTGTTGTAATACTTTATCTAAATAACATTTCGTAATATTTTCAATATCTATAATATAACTGACAGGTGACATTTTTTGCATAGTAGCAGAACTCCATTGCATGCACAATAAAAATTCTTTTATAGCTTGTACATGTAAATAGAACTTATTATTTTCATCAACACTATCTAATAAATTTTCTAAATGAGTTATTTCATTTTGAACAGACATTAATAACATTTTCAAATCTGCTTTTATTTTAATATCATCACCAACATTTACATTATCATCACCCCAACCTTTAGGTTTATTCCTACTTGCGGCATTTTCAATAGCTTTTGCCAGTTCTTCATATATATTTTTAATATGTTCTGATGTTTGAATTAATAAGGAAGAGTTAAATTCTTTGCAGATTATGCCAAATTCAAAAACTGATCCATCAATTAATTTATAATAATCACCTATGGGATGTGAATCTTTTCGTAATTCACGTTTTGCTCTTTTATATCCATCAGGTACCGTACCTTTTGCATAATTCCATCTCAAACCAGCAGGATGTTCTTTTTCAACATATTTTACAATTATATCAACTAAATTATTTAAACATTCTGCAAATGTAGAATGTGAAGGATTGCAACCTAATTCAATGTAATTTGATAAAATATTACAAGTTAGGCGTTCAATAATATTACCATATTCTTTAACATACTTCAGAGGAGTAGGTGAAACAACCCAACCTAATATAGCAGCAGTATCACCTAAAGCCATTGAATGATCATATAATTTAGTATTAATAATACCTTTTTCATATTTTAAATCACTTACATCATTAGATGAATCAATTAAATTTTCACACATTGATTTAAGTTGTTTATCAGTTGGTTTTGGCACTCGTGATGCTTTTGATATTAATATACTTTGCTCTTTTATACTTATTTTTAATAATTTACTTTGTTCATATATTATATTAGGTGCAATTTTACCAAAATCTTTATTTAATTTTGATATGTCTTTACTTATATTTAATAATTGTTGTAATGGCTTGTTTAATTTTTTTAAAAATATTTCACCAGGATCATAATCTATTTGTTTTGCTTGTATATGTGATCTACCATATGATATATTACGCGGTAATTTATCTGCTATATGTTCTATACGTACAATAGTTGAATCTATTGCATTATATAATGCTTTTGGCGTTGCAAATTTACGTTGTGATCCTAACAGTGGTAATGCTGTTTTAGGTGAAAGTCTGTGACGAAGTGCGAAATGTTCTAATGCTGATATACGTTGGTCGACGGTTTCAATTAATGTTTGTGTGGTAGCTGAAATATTCGACATAGTGTTACTATTTGCTTTGCTTTTCTTATTTTATAATTTTGTTTTATGGAACGTTGTGTTGAAGAAATGGTTGGAGACCAACGGAACTGTTTATCCGTAGAGAATTTGTTTAATTACTATTTATTGTTGTGTATCAAATTTGGTGACATGTATGTTGATTTCTAGGACGTAGGTATTTGAAGATGTATCTATACGGTTTAGTAGTGCTCATTTCGTGCATCCTCGATGTAAATGGTTCAAAAAAACAAATAAAAAATGAGATAAAAAATAAAAAATACACACGTACACGTTGCACCATGCCCAAAAACGGCAACAGAACGAGGTTACCTCAAAGGGATCGCAATCTCAGTATGCATAACGAATGAAACAGAGAAGCAATCCGACTAGTTGTAACGTTATCGTTTATGGCCGACGATGACCATGGCCATTACCACGATGACGATATCAAAGACGAAGACGACGAGATGAGTGCGTTTATTCCAAGTCCATGTACATTGAAGTCATTGTCAACTCATCGTCGTCATGGTTTACATAACGGGAAGAACCAAAAAAATCGACGATATGGACAATATGCAATCAATGCTACAGCAACCAAAGTAATAATTACAGAAACTACACCAACATCATGGATAACATTTCCATGGACACCATCAACGAAACCATACACCCTAACTTATAACCTCCCTGTTAAGACGACGACGGCAAAAACAACAACAGCAACAACTCCTCCAATCACTACGATTCCAATTGTAACTCCAACAGGAAATGTAATAATGAATAAGTTATTACAGCCGTTATTACCTACCAGATACCCAGAGAATTATACAACATGGGCTAAATGGCATATATCACGTCACATATTTCGTAATGCACATTATACTTTAGGTACAACATCGTTGCTTGTTTCATTAGGTCTAGATAGAACAAGTTCCACAATAGCATTATCATCATCAGCTTTAAAATGGGTATTGAAAGATGGTTTAGCAATGTTAACAAAATTATTAATATCAACAAACTTTGCAAATCGTGTAGACACACAATCCAAAAAATTCCGTATTGTTGGTGATTGCTTAATGTGTTTAAAGTCATTTATTGAAATTATTAGTTTGTTAAATCCTAAATATTTTTTAATATATGGTTCATTAAGTGCTCTATGTAAAGATGCAGGTGGTGCTATGTCCGGACCACCTTACCGAGTATTTTTAGATTCATTTTCTAAAGGCTTGGATAATATTGGTGATATTTCATCAAAAGGTGAAGCTCAAGTTGTTATTGGGAATTTAATAGGTCTTGGTATAGGTGTTCTACTATCTGGTTTCTTAAATGATAAAGGTATTGGTGTTCGATTAAGTGTTTGGAGTGTATTAAGTATTGGCCATTTATATTCTACTTGGAACGCTGTGAATAGTGTTGACTTATTTACTTGGAATGAGAGTCGGTTAAAATATATTATCAAATATTATGAACAATTCAATGATATTCCAGATATTTCAGAAGTTAACAAAGGAGAATTTCAATTCAACGATAGTAATCATGTTTTAAATAATATAGTCATAGGTGCTTCTATCAAAGAATTTTGGAATGATTCCGTTTGTGTATATGAAAACATAGCCATTTCTATCCATGAAAGTAAAATAGGTATTATGATATGTGGTGATGATAGTGATGTTAGTACGAAAGATGTTGTACGTGGTATATTACAAGCGAGAAGGTATTTGAACCTTATCAATAAGGAAAACAACAGTGAAAATAAAAAGGAGTTATTGATAGAATGTGAACATTGGT
>JAULBU010065457.1:0-11071 GCA_032358235.1 Odonthalia washingtoniensis
GTAAAGTCAATCAACAACGCGTTTGCCAAAGAAGTAACACTGTACGCAATTTTCCCATGTACTGTAAGTAATTACTTACACTGTAAGCACTGTACATTTTTCGACTCTCGCAAAGGAGAGGTTCAGTCTATCGTAGCCGAAACGTGTTCGTATGGAGGCGAAACGCTAGTTGCGGGGGTAGATTCAGTCTCAAGGGACCTTGTCCTTATTAATGTAAAAGGGGTTTGGGGTCAAAAAGACCTCTTAAGTAAGCTTTGCCCGACATGCGACGGTTGGGGTAGGCTTACAGCGCGCCGAGTACAGTATGATACTGTACTATACGGCGTACATTTTTCGGCTGACATGTGGTTAGTCGTCCAAAGGGTCAAACTACGCAAAACATGAAAACGTGCCAGCGTGGCATAAAACGTGATCAAAAGTGTGACAAAACGTGACAAAACGTGACGTGGTGTACACTTCGGGTGTTAAGATCAGAAATAGTCGTGCCCACTGCCATCTTGACGACCAATTGCACTACATGATCTTCCTTCAAGATGAGCGAGGAGTTCAATATACTTCTCGTCGTCCTTCTTGCCACGAAGGTAAACATTTACGAAGTAGAACATGGCCATAGCGACATGTCCATTGCCTGTGAAGATATGAGGGCGTTTACCTTCAGCCCTCTACTAGGGCACCATGCTGGTGCCTAAAGGGGACACGGCTTCCAATTTTAAAAACCCCTCTTCCTCTTTTCTTTATTTCTCGCTGTCCCCAGTACCCTACCATTAAGTAGTCCTTGATACCAGCTGACACCCATTTCAGGTCCTGCCAATCCAGCATGGTCTGATCCAGATTACACATTCACAGGTGTGACGGACAAACAATAAATTCCATCTCTCACTTGTCATGCATAAACCGCCTCACATTACAGTAGACAAAATTTTGGTGTAGATGTAGTGTATCACGCGATACGTACTGCAGCTGTGCCAAAACAGCTGCATACGTCGCCACGTGTTATACACACTCTCACCGCCGTCCGAGCACGCGCGATTAATGCCCACAAGAGGCATCCCCGATACATGCTGGAATACGCTGAGCCATTCGAAGGTAGCTTCGCAGATCGGATATTCACCAAAACGGCTTCACGTTCTATTTCAATAAAAACACGTCTCGCACCCGTTTAGCTGTTCTCGTTGTCTCATACCACCTTTCACTGATCTCCTTTCACTGATCTCCCAGCAACAGACTGACGCACCTGGCACCGCTTCAACCGACGATCTCCGTCGAAATTTGTAATATCAACCGAGATCCATTTCAATCAAAACCAGCACTATACTCCGTTTACGGCTTCAATTGACTCGCAATACATCACCCCGTTATATCAACCACTCACCTTCACCGACCGGACCTACAACGCGCGTGCGTAACATGACCCTCATAACCCGACATCTAACCCCTACCGCATCCTGCGCACCAGTGCTGCACAACAGTCTCCTCACCAACAAGACGTTGGTCCGCCAACCACTTCGGGTGCCCCACCGACACCAATCGGCTCATCCCCTGGCTATGACGTCCTTCGCTTGTCAGAGGCCGTTGCCTCGATAGATTCCACGACTGGCAGCGCACAACCACGGCATCAAACCGTAACGTATTACGAACGTCGCACAGCTCCGTCATCCACCTATTCCGATGTATTTTCTTCAGCACTTGAACTTCTATCACCGACTCCGGATCAGACAAATGTGGACTCCCAACCCGCTCGTACAACATCACCGAATCTGGAACGTACTTAGTCTGAACCACGCTATATGGCCCGGCCCCGCTTCATCGTGCCATTAACAACATCTGAACAAGAAAACGCCTCCTTACTCTCACCTCAAGGAAATACTAATCAAGAACCGTTAGCGGAATTTTCATTACTGTCCTCTGTGCATGGTCCCCATTCTTTTAACCAGGGAGTATGCCTCAGCATTTTTACCCCCAGCATTGGTCTACATGGACGCTCTGGACTCTGAACTCCGACCGGAACCTGTGCATAATGGATCCCCTCCGGTCAACACCAAAACGTACGTCCGTATGAAACTGGGCACCCTAATTCGTATGGAAGCAACAATAACCTTCAGCGAATGGGCGGACACTTTCTCACACCGTTCCGACGACCTGATCGCGTCCTCCATCCATACCGCAATAGTGCTGATGGAGGCCACGATCAGCTAACGGTCTAAGGATATGAACTACTCGCGCCGCGAAAATCAGACGATCCGCGACGCGTTACGAGAAGTTGAGACAACACTCATCACTGATACGGATTTTACTGATGACGTGATGACTCGCGTATGCGACACCATTGCCCAAAAGTCCCCGGTCTTGACGAAGATCGTCGGCTTTATAGAAGACACAGTAATTACCGAATCCTGGAAATTGAGTAAGAAAACAACGGAACAAATACGGTCAGCAGCTCCAGCACAACACCCACCACCCTGGCAAACGTATACTGCCGATTCACAGCCCACACAAGGGAACCGTCCTGCAAATTCGACGAAACCTATTTCATCTTACGGGTCGTCCGATTCACAGGGGCAGAATTCCTCATCATTCCCGTTCTATAATCTCCGAACTACTATCACTACCCTGATGAAGCGGTTGTACTCAATATCTTCAAGATCGACATATTCTGCCCGGTACGCACAACTATTACAACTGCTCTCTACTTCCGTTCGTATCATCAAATTATTCGCTCTCCTGTACTACAGGAGTATAGTATACGACAACCAGGTGGTAAAAAACATCTACACACACAATTATCGTATGGAGAGCCAGATGAAGATCCACCACTTCGATGGCACCGACCTGATACTGATTCTGCCTTTCCGCAACCCATTCCGTGCGGCAAGCGATTCGATACGCGTCTACGAAGGGGCCGCCATGTGGTTATTACCAAAGTACCTTCGTGGCTCCTCATGGGATACTTGACAACTCCGTTTGGAAACTGGCGCACACGGCACAGCCGATCGGACGTCTAATCTGTCTAATTACTCCTTGGTTGTTGACTATATACTACGGACCTACGCGTCAGACAACATCCTAGCTGTCACCGAATCGGAGGTTGTATATTGCCATCAAGGGCCAACAGAATCGGCCACTGACTACACTGCAAGTTTGGAACGTAAGTAATTCTATTGCGGTAACGTCCCCACCCCGAAACGCGTGATCTCGATATTCCTCGAGGACGTCCACGAAATCCTTCGACAAGCCATGAGATCTTACCGTTCGGAACACCCATGGGCCGACATCCATACATTAGTCAGTCAATTTCACTCACTCGCACGTCTGTTCCCGGCTAACTCCATACTTCCGACTCCGGTTTATAATGCAACACCAAGGACGACGTCCCAATAAATCCCATCGCTTAACGGTATAGAACCTGACGAAGTGACGCTCTCTGTAGGTTTTACAGCAATTATGATTCAGGGCAACTTCACCGACTCATCCTTGATGGAAAAGGGACCATTGCCGGATTTGATATGAAAATGACAACCACGTCACGTTCAAGTGTTCTTTTCTGGCTATATGCACATCTCGCGCATACATTCTCGAATGGAACGTCAACTTTAGGTCTTTCCAAGACGATAGTAACCGTCGGAATACTCGTCGTCGTGGGAAAACTTCCCCACACCACTGTAACCCGGCCTTATCCCCAGCTACTATCGCGAAAGCACATCCCAAATCGGAAAACAAATAACGGTTTCTCCTGGTCAGCCGACTCCCCTACTGCTTGCACAGCCTGATCCACCGCCCGAAATTCCTAAAACTCCACCGCCCGTTCTTTCCTGGATTCAACCAAATCAGTTTTCTGCGCCGTCGCCTTATCATTATTCAACGCTGGCGCCCCTTCCCGATCCGGAGTCTATTTTTAACCACGGCAACTACAAAGTATGCCTCACTATGGGCACCATGCCTACTCATCATTCAACTTTCCGTGCGGATATCGATACCGGTGCCGGTCCGAATCTGATCGATCCCGATCAGATAAAACCGGCTTGGAAATACTTTATTGTCGTGCGCCCTTGTCCCCGCTTCCAAATAGTATCCCTAAGTAATACCTTTCTTGGTTCCCCGTTTCTTGTAGTTGATCTCCTGTTGATTCCATCTCCCCTTGATTTAAGATGTGACGTGGGCCCTAGGCAAACGTATGATGTATACGTGCTGAAGATTGAACTACTCAACGTCTTTCACACGTACAATCGACTCCTCACACTATTTAGCGTAGATGTTCCTAGTCCTGATATGGAGACTAGCAGCTGGTCCGTGGAACGAATCAGCAATGCGACGACGACTTGTCTTTTGACTTAGACCCATTGTCGTGATAACGATGGTGCACTGCCTGATAAACCTGGATGGGGTGGTTTGTATGTGTCGAAGCTGAGCACTATTTATTAAACAAAAAAATAGAAATGAGAAAAGTAAAGGAAAAAAATGTAAAAAAATGTAAAAAAATGTAAATATAATCGTAAGTTTAAACGTAGGACATACTAGGGCACTTCTATAGTTATGGGTGAACAATACTTGACTATATGATCCTGTTACAATTAAGTAACTTTACGGGTCAATCTGGAATGGGCACTTCGTGTCCAAGTCGGCTTTGTTACGGCCGACAGTAATCGGATACTTCTATCCAAATGATTACCTCGCTATTCGCAGTAACTGTTAAGTTACTCGGGTTCACGTTGCAGGATCGATCTCTCTCTCCTGTTGAATAATTATCCTTCGATAAATTCGGGTTCACTGAAAGCTGGGTTATGAATTTGTCTTTTAATAATGTCTATATACTATTCAATCTTTTCTTCCTCCTCAAGTGAGTATAAATAGGATAAAGGTGATCACGAACTAGCAAAATAAGGTAAAGAAGTCTAATACAATGAAACGTGTCATAGAATGGTACTTAACTTATAATGGTTCTAATTGAGTTAATTCATCCGAGATCCATATACTGTAAGGTATCCACGTCATTAATGTCGGTTGTACTTGAATACTGTATTTGGCCTACTGCAGTTTTTGATATAATTTCCTGACACTTAATGCCGCTTTGTACGAGTATTCTTTCGTGTACAGTGTCCAGGGAACACGTGAGGGTGGACACCTGTACCCTACAGTATTTGTTCTGCCGTTGGTATTATACGACTGTTCCTTTCGCTTGCGATTGATGTTTTACCTGCCTACCGTAATGTTCGAAATTGTTTTGAGAATTCCTCTCGTCGCCCATGGAGCTGTTTTGTGCTATAATAGTTAATCATTATCCTCCCCTTTTCATCAATGCATCTTTGTTACTGCAAGCAATTCGTTTCTGCCATTTCTTCCTTTGCCGCGTCATAAATCCATCTTCTAATCATCGTGTCATCATGCTTCTTGTTACAATTATGTTGACATCCTTTCTCACCGTCACCCAATCTAACCGTCATCGCCATCATCCTTTATCTAACCGTTTATCACCATCATCCCCTTTCTAACCGTCATCACCATCATCCCCTTATCTAACCATCATCTTCATCCATTTATCTAACCGTCATCATCATCCCCTTATGTAACCGCCATTACCATTACTTCTCCATCATCCCTCATGCGACAGTTCTAAATCTTCGTCATGTCAGCTCCATCCGCCTCATTGTCTCACGAATCATCGCGACGTAGTCGGATTAAATCTGTCGATTCGAAATAATTATAACCCTTCTGATGCGTGAGCGTCTTGTTGTGTTTACTTAAATCTACCTATCCTCTCACGGACCGAGATTCATCGATTCCATCATGCCTAAGTACATGTGAAAATTGCCTGGTCATTTCCGGAAAGAGATATACGTGTAATGTCTCTCGACATGCCAAGCATACTCAAGTTGAAGTAATATTCAAACATAAATTGTAAGCCTAATGTGGTTACTTAATAATCCTCATGTGTAAAGTATCCCAATAATACTGTAAATTAACTCTCCTAAACGAGTACTAAACGTGTAGGATAAATTGCAAATCTCTCCATACTTTGACCCACATAAACTAACGTGTACTCGACACTATATACCGTTTTGCCACCCAGGAGTTATTATTACACAAGTAATTCTAGGGCTGCCTCTTTTGGCAATCAGCATGAGAACAGATTTCTTCCTTCTTGACATCCCCCTCTAACTTCCCCTTACATCCGTTACCAGGTTGCAAACCAATGCATTCATCACTTTCTCGACACTCCAACAACTTCGTTTTGTTTGCAATTGATCATCCTACCGGTTCCATATTCACCTTCCCTTCGTCCATCAATTTCCATAATGAGGTCCCCGTGTTTACAAGTTGTTTTGTTAACGGGTAAGCGGCATTCACCCCACCCGGAATCTATCCTAACTTTTTCAACTCCCCTTTTGCGTAACTCTCACGTAACGCGCTAATGTCTATTTGAAGGCGTTTTCGGTGATCTTACCGTCCTTCGCCACGACTTCAAATACGGTCTTGCTATGGGCATAGACCTCGAGCAGTATTTCTCTTCCTAGGATCTCATTTAACATGTTTCGTATGATAAAACCGTGGTCGAAACCTAAACCAAGAAAGTGGATCACGGATTCCATAACTTACCTCGTCACCGTCTTACATTTGGACGACCCAAAATGTACGATATTCCATACCCCTCCATCATCCATCATCATATAAGGAAGCCTGATTGACTTCTTTAACCGCGTGCATTTTTAAAGCTCGCATCTGTAAGTAAGACCACTTTAACAGTGTCTAAACCAAATTTTCTATACTTGAACCCTACGTCTTTTGTCCTTTTCAAGTATGTTATCGTTTTATTTAACGTCTTTTATTCTTCTGGCGTCGTCGGTTCTGCTCTTGGTGCTATCAATTGTACACTCGCACAAATGTCCGGACGAATATTTACGCCTATATACTGCATCATGGCCCTCTATCTTATGAATCTCTGTTGGTCTTCTGGGACCGTTACTTTTCCAATCATCTCAGCCTGTGACATCAATATGCAATCTTCCATCAATGCAATGCCAGAACCATTGAATTACATTGCTACCTTACCAAGGTTGACTCTTTTTAGCCTTGAACTTCTGTGTGGCCACCTCTTCCTCCTGTACAAAACCCTTCGTTCCGATCGCAAGGCTATCGTCGACCTGCAGAACAACTATTCCGTCAGAGTCTCCATCCACATTATGTCTAACCAACATACATGGTGGGTCCATTATGGCCTTTTTCATTGTTAATCTTTCTGTGTCGTGGTCCAAGTAGGTTAAGTACCAGTGAAGCCCACTTTCAGGGATGTCATACAAAGGACGTACAACTTTTAACAACGTTTCCTCTTCAAATCCCATCTCAATTGGCACCGTAATGAATACTTCTCGTTACAGGTCTTTATCACTTTGTATGTACGCCTGTGTAATGTCCCTGTAGAAGGTTACCAAATGCTTCATGGATACTGCCAAGCTTGGTAAGATTTTTTGAGATGATCGTTGCACAGTGGGTGCCCTTGTCGCTGTTATTGTTGCCCCTATGTCAGAATATTTTTGTGCTGTTACTTAATAATCCCCACGTGTAAAGTATCCCAATGATACTGTAGATCAACTCTCCTAAACGAGTACTAAACGCTTAAGATAAATTGCAAATCTCTCCAGACTGTGACCCACATAAACTAACGTGTACTCGACATTATATACCGTTTCGCCACCTAGGAGTTATTATTACACAAGTAATTCTAGGGCTCCCCCTTTTGGAAATCAGCATGTGTACATATGTCTTCCTTCTTGACATATCCTTCTCTCTTCCCCTTACATCCGTTACCAGGTTGCAAACGAATGCATCATCACTTTCTCGACATTTATCCAATCCGCACCGAACCGGATGCTACATACCGCTGAGAAAACAACTCTTTCCGCCCTGGGAAATATTATGCTATTCATGCGCATTGTTAATTTTCGCGCCCGAGTTTGGTGAGGTGTGATTGACAACCTTGCCGTTCCACTCCTCCTGGGCACAGTTTTCACCGATCGGTTCATTCGTCAAATACCCTGCAAAGCCCAGATGATTACACAGTACCACTCTGAACCGGTACAAATTTTACAGGTTAACCCCACACCGGATATGATTAATACCGCCGCTGCCTCAACGATCGACGACGACGTAAACCGATATCAGCCGGCCCATTTAATTGGCACGTCAGGTGACGATTCAACCACATCACCAAGCTGATATTCTCGTCCGATCCAGTTTTTCAGGTTTAGCATCTATTCACATTCCCTGTCGTCCTTTACGGAGAAAACATTGTTCATATCCACTAATGGTATAGCATACATCAACCCACATAGTCTGTTCTACATTACTGTATGCAACCTCTCTTCCGCTCCGGAAATGCTTCAAAATCATACCAAAATCGCGATAGCTTCCGATCCTTCTATAGACCTCATCATCCCTCTGGATGCTGCAAATACCGTCACGTAACGCCACTACACGTCCCGGTCTGAGTCATTTCAGGAATTTTGTTTGACGGATGCCTCTGCCTCTATTGACACAAGGCGTGCCAGGTTTGACATCCATACCCAGATGAGGATTTCCAATCTATCTATTGGCAATCCCACGTCCAGGTGGGCGAACACATCGAGCCGCATCGATCTGATCTATTACATGCCATTGAACCTTTCCACCACATGTGGGACGGCCGCCTTGGACAAATCACATCAACCGAACAGCGGATAGAGCTTCAGCCTGACGCGAAACCCATTTTTCAAATGACATATCGCGCCGGGCCTTCTCAAGGCAAAACCGAATGGACTAAAGTTGCGCAGATGCTCAAGGTTGACGTCATAGAAGCAGCCAACACCGAATGTGCATTCCCGGTTGTATTTTCACCGAAATAGAACGGCTCTCCACGGTTTTGCATCGATTATAGTCGATTATATTCCATAACGATTCCAGATTCTTATGTTGAATAGCCGTCTGCCGAGAGGCTATCAATAATTTTACCGTGGATCGTGGCTACAGGTTCCCTTCAATATCCTCTTAGTATCCTACTGTTCTCTTTATTAAATCCTCTAAATTCGTAGAATATGCGGCTTTTGACCTGTCTTCTGATGCGAGTGGCACCTTCATGAAAACAGATCGAAGACACTGATCGTATCTTCGTCAACTCGAATCGCAGATGGCAGCAGTCGTACCACAATGAATGAGTAGGAACTGCTTTCGCACATTGCGCCGATTAGTTAAATCTACCTCGGCCCGTGCAGTTGGATTGAGTCCTTCCAGTGAGATTTCGCCTTTGTTGCCATAAAGTTGATGCACTTCGTTCTTAATGTGTATGTCGCTTTTATTAAATCTACCTTTATTGTCTGCGTCCTCATCGCATTGTGGAATCTATACTGAAATCATGAATGATTTCAGTTGGAATTATTTTGTTACACGTGTAATAGGACCGTACTGTCGGTGTGTTCAAAACGTCAAAAGAGGTACTTTTACATGCTTGACAACGTGTAATCTCACTGTATCATTCATTTGTTATTTTATTGGTCGCCCATCACATGTTAATCGTACTGTATCATTCGTTAATTGAATGATCAGTCATGATTTGTGCAAAATACTGTACTCGCTTTCGTACTATAATTGGGTAGGTGTGAAGGTTGTTTTTCTTATACGCTGATACCTTATCCTGTTTATATTTTTCCTTCCCCTCCTAGCGTTTTGTCAATTCTCTTCTTTCCTTTCCTTCGACACTCGCCGTGTTTTCACCGCGTAATTTATAGCTCACATTACGCATATCCTCACATCTCTCAAGGAGGATGAGTTTTACCCTCGTCGTCTCTTCCTCCCATCATCGTCTCCTCTTCTCGCCTCTCCCCATAACCATGTCGTTGTCTCTTCCAATTTTCTCTCCCTAACCATGTCGTCATCTCTTCCTGCTTTCTCACTCCTTTCTCCGTGCCTCCCTTTCCTTCAAGCGAATCGTCATCATTTCGTCACATCTACACTCCACAAACTTTATCTTTGTGTGACGAGGTGGTCCATCCCTGAGGCTTAAACGGAAACGAGTTGGAGGTCATGATTTGGAAGAGTGGTGATGTCGTTGTGAGTACTGGTTTGGTAAGAGAGTCTGCCGGATTTCCTGGTCCGGGTATACAAACGATTCTATACTATTCTCCCTCGTCCGAACTCTGACTTAGTGCCATAATATCAATTTTGAGTCTCCGTTCGGAAGTTTGGCCGTCCTTCGCCACGATGTTAAATACCGTCTGGCTGTCAATCACCGCTTCTATGTTAAGTGGGCGTCCCATTATTTCATCGATTAGGTCTTTGATTAGAAAGTGGTAGTCAAATCCAAGGACCATCTCCTGTATTTCTGCTGCCATTACCGATCTTGCGATCCTCTTACATTTTTTCGATCCATAATGTACGATGTTTCATGTATCATATTTTTCGGACATCAAGATAAGATATCCAAGTTGTCTCTTGAGTCATGCAGCATTTGCGAAATATGCGTCTGAGAACATCACAATCTTCTTGGATAGTATGTCCAGGGTAACGTATGTAAGTCCGAGATCCGTTGTTCTTTTGGAGGAAGGTGATGGCTGTCTTCAATTATTTGAATTCTGCGTCAGTTCTTTGATTTGATCTAGGTGCGAGGGGTTGGACGAGAGTACAAAAATCGGGTCTGAGGTTTACGCCTATATATTGTGAAAGTGCTCGCTGACTCACGAATTCCTTAACGCTTGGTGTCTTCATCCTGCTGATCTTGTCTGGTTGATTAATATGGTAGCCGTTGGTTGTTGTTTTTGTCATTAGAACGCCGTTGTACAATACTGATTTGGATGAGATCGGAGTGCTCGACTTGCATCTAAACACCTTGGACGCAGTCTCTTCCTCCTGAAGAAACTAGTCTGTCCCAAATCCCAATGAGTCATCAACCTGAAAAAGAATAATCCCTTCTATACTAAATTGTCGTGCCTCGACAAAACGCATGGGTATACTGTAGCTCTCCTCATCCGCAGCATCTCCAGATGATGAGTGAGGTACGTGAGGTACTAATGTGGTCCCGACTCTGTCATTCCATATAGCGGCTTGACCA
>JAULBU010065468.1:0-30423 GCA_032358235.1 Odonthalia washingtoniensis
GGAAGACATGGTTGGAAAAGGCCCTTCGCGAGACTAACGGTAAGCTCGACCGGGCACATACCCGTTATAATCTCAACTACGACAACCGCCTAAGACGACGGACGGAAAAAACCTTACCAGACGACTGAGTATTATTATGAGTCGAACGATGGGATGAACTGGAGCACCGGCACATGTTGACTGTAGTGGCAGAAGGCCCCTACAAGGTTAATGAAGTGACAGGCAGTAAGGTTGTAATTGAATGACCCGAAAATTAGGTAGACAGAGTTTCAAGGTCGCGAGTAATTTTGGCACCCGAACCACACACCTTGGAGGAGAATCGAAGAGCTATAAGTCCACTAACGGACAAAGAGATAACATCTGGGGATTATCCAGTCACGCACACAGACACTCGGGACATTCAGAGCCGAACAAAAAACCGGGTGAAGCGTATTACACCAGAATCCTCTATGGGTGAAAGCGAAGGCGTGACAGAAGATGCAGTTGAAGACGACGCAATTGAAATGGATGCAGAAGTTTACAAAAACTCTGAGAAATCTGGGGAAGAACCAACCCCAACGGGGGAACGAGAAAGATATGAGCCGGATGAAAACAACCACCAACGGTCTGATGAATACGTTATTGAACGGATAGTCGACCACGGTACCAATCCCAATGAGCAGCACCCGAGCGCCGGTATTGGAGAGACAACTTACATGGTTCTTTCGTACGGTTATTCCCCACGGGAAGATACCTGTGAGCACATCAGATACCTCCCACGAAGAAATCAGTTGAGTTACTATAGACGCTTGGGAGTTGAGTTGTCGAAGAACATTAACATCGCAATAGCGGGATGAATCCACCTTAAATAGACCAACAGAAACAAAATTGGCAGCCGGAACCAACAGCCAAATGCAAAAACATGCAATTGGGTCGAATACTGGATGATTAATTCTCAAAAAAAACGGGCAATTGGACCTGGGTTTCAGCATTAACTGACACAAGAAAACACTTCGCATGAACTGCAAAACGAGCCATCTCGGACACCGGTGGAATCAAACTACAACATGTGGGCAAAAACTACAAGCCCACTGTACGCACAACCACAACCCACATCATCTTCCAAATTTCAACAAAAAATCAAGAAAAATCAAACATCAAAAATCTTCCGAAATTTTCACGCAAAACTTAATACAGTGTTCTCATTGGTCGTTACTTCAGACGTGGTGGGCCGGTTCGGGAAACGCCTCCAAAAGCGGAATTAATACAACTGCAAGCCGGTGAAGTGTAATCAACCCTCTCCGTAGTATTAACACGCCAACCGCAATTCGTGGGAAAACCACATCCTCCACATTGAGTCCACTCTCCCTCACAGCCGACATCAAAAACCATGGTAGTATACAAAGACACCAACATCTGCAACGCCGTTCACGCACCCACATGAAGCCGAACCGCCTCTCCACAGCCAACCACCACACGACCCTCAATTAATAGGATAGGATGATTAACAACGCTCGATGTTGGAGTTCTAGCTGGCATCCCTCGAGTGGTAGCTGGAAGCATTCCTGAATCCGATTCAGTGATTGGTGGAGGTTAATTAACTTCTTTATCACGAAGGCCTGCTGGCTTAATAATATCTGTGATCGTACTCCGCTCCGAGTTTCGATTTATGTAGTCACACGAGTCGGTGAGAGAACCGCCACACATGGTATTAAGTAGAGAAGCAGACCTAGATAATTTCAGTATGATCGACGGATTATTTTCCGGTTTGAATACTGAAGCAAAGGGTGAAGGTGAAGTAATTGAATGTGACAGTTCGAAACGTCCGGTACGTGTAAAGGTCGCGAATGAGTCGGACGGTAACAACTCTCATGCTCTCACAAAGTGCTTCGCGCTTAATTGTTGGGTCTTGTGGTGTAATCGGACATCAATTGATCAGCTATGAAATCAATTCCATGTCGATTCCTTTTTGTCGCGTTTGGTCACGTTTGATCAAGTTTGTCACGTTTTCCTGTCACTTTTGTCACGTTTTCTGGGTTTGGCCTGGTTCACGTAATTGAATCATCGGCCACGTGTTTTTTGGACAGCTGTACACCGAGTACAGCATCTTACTGTACTAGATATACTTTACACTCCCCATTTCACCATCGGGCGACTGGTGGAGTCCATTTAAGGGGCTTCTTCCTCCGGATTTCCCTTGATGATAATAAACTCAAGCATTTCTCAGACTTCATCTACCCCCAAATTTTCATTCGTCGCGACGACAAAGCTCTTTCGGCACTGGCAGCACGTCCGCTGCGTCAGCGTTAGTCAATTGCACCGCCCTACAAGCGTGTACGAGAACTGACGACCATTAGTCGCGTCATCACGGGTAACCACCGCAACCTCCTCCCTCCCGACGAAGTAGATATTGGATCTTTGAGCAACCATTTCGGCGTGCATCCCCCATTCATCGGACTGACTTCGTCACGCAATCATACCGCTGTCTTACAAACGCCAGGACGATAACCACCTATTTGATTAGCCCCTCACCTCACCTCTTTTTCGGTGGAGTGCACTGTCAACACGAGCTATCGTGAAACGAGGACTCCGAACACCCATATTACCGTTTTCCTTCCTTCAGTTTGGAAGTGCATTTCACTACAGAAAAGAGGGATGATTCAATGACACGCTCGTAAAGCGGTGGGAGTTTGACGTTGAATCGGTGCGGTAGAGGGGTGACGGTACGGTAGGTAGCTCGTAAGGCTATGCGGACGCGACTTACACCTGCAAGGTTGATGACTTACCGTAGCCGAAAGAGCTCCGTTATTGACAACGAAATGTAGGTTTCGGGGTTAGGTTCAGACTCGAAGGGTGTTTTTCTTCAGTAGGATCAAAAAGGATGTGAGGTCCAAGTCCCCTTAAGTAGGATCCATCTCCTGCCCAAGCGGCGGGTGGAGGATCGTACTATAAATTTCGGACAGCAAGTCAGTGTATACTGTACACCGACATCGAAAAACACGTCGCGGAGGGGTCAATTACTCGAACGCGGGAAAAGACGGAGAGAGTGACCTAACGTCACACTAATGTTACGTTTTCGTGACCGGATGTAAAATTAGTCACGTTTTTGTATGCGTACTGTAGGCACGACGTTTCAGCTCAAAAATGTCTGACATGTGTTACAATTACTTGCACCGCAATCCCAAGCCCCTGGTTCTCATCAGGTATCGAGAGATTAACTTTAGTACATTACAATGTGAAATATGTGGACTTAACACGAAATGGGACACATCAAGTAGGGTAAGAGATATGTCAGGTCGAGAATACATTGCAGTAAAGAAGAAACCCGACAAAGTTCTTGGTATGGGCAGCATATTTTTGAATCTGAATCCTCTGAAAGAAAGGTTTTTAGAATCATTTCCATTTAATAAAGGGATTGGTTTCGTCTTGGCATTCTTTCAATTGAATCATTTAAAGCTTTAGTTGATATGCAAGGTTTAATTTATATAGATCCCTCCCATTTTGTCGACTTCATTCCTAAAAACTACTTTACATTCCCCATATCCATTATTTTAAACCTGTTGTTTAAAATGAATTTACAATTGCAGAAAGTCTTGAATTTTTTGCAATAATTAACATATCGCCGCAACGGTGTCGCTGTAAGCTTCGAGTTCAAGTCCCGCCGAGAGAACCGGGGGCATTTCGGCACGTTCCGTTAGAAACATCTCAGTTGGAGTATGTCCTTTTTTATTTCCCTCAAGGCCATCATATAACTCTTTGAAAAAGATTGTTAGTAACGGTGTTAGTTAGTAACCGGAATACATTTTTTTGGTTGAGTAGGTAGCACGTCTTCTAATTGTAAAGTTTTGAATTTCTTTTATACAATTTTGGAATTGATTAAACGTTGTAACACACAGGATATGTTATGCATATTTACCATGACATTGGATTTCAATAACAGGAAAAGTATTCTTATAAGTGATAGAATGGGGCCTTTTGTATCGCTACTGCTACCAAACAACTGGAACACATGTATTTCGCGATATTTCACAACAATCCATACTATTCATCTTTCCAGCTCCAAAATTACGACAAATCTTGCTTCAGGAAGCACACCTGCACATTTATACCCCTTATTCAATATCACACACACCCGGGACATCAAAATAATGACTTTCGAAGACGTCACACCAATTTCATTGCCACCCACGTATCACAAAAAATATACAGCAGAACCAATTCATCTTCCAACAACTGTGGAGTGAGAGAAATCCGCTGTAAAAGATTGAAAGGTATAGGAGGTTTAATGAAAGTGCTTGGAGAAGCCAGGAACGAGATTACATTTAAGTATTTAAGAATAATTATAGGCGTAGATTTCCTGATTCTTATAAAAGGTTTCCCATATTTATTAACATTGAAGGATACGATCGATAACAATTTATACATCAGTCTATTAGGAAAATATATTATCAAATTTGATGGAAGAGAAAAATTCGAGTCAAGCAATTCGATGGCGTAAAAAAGTAGATGATGGAGAAGAGAAAAGTCGAAGCGAAACCAAAGAGTGAACGCACAAAAAAGATCTAGGCCAAAACCTGTATTATACACTATACAGAACACGTAAAAAAACAATATTTTGAGATTATATTTAGACTATTTTAAGACATTGTTTTGATATATGCAATTAACTCGACACAATTGTCTAGAGACACGTGTAGGGATAATTAAGACGACGAAGGGCGGTCAGAAATTATAGGTTTTATAAGGCGGCCCCTTTTCGTTTGGCTAACAATAAATAAAAAGGTACACAGATTTTCCCCAACCACAACTCATAGACCAACATCTATAACCTCCGCCATCAAAAGCGGGCCCACTATGACGTCAAAACGTGCACGTACCTGACCGAAAGGAAAGGGAATATTTCTTGTCAAGAAAAGTTCTAACTATCGACCGCGAACCGGGTCGAACGATTCTGCCCTACTGTACAGCAAAACCGTGGAGACCGAATCCGTAAAAGGTGTCACAAACTGATACTCTAGGAATCAGTTACTGAACCGCACGCTATTTAGCCAGCGGAACTGAATCTAATTAGTAAACTATTGTTTTAATAAATAACTACTAAAGAAACGATAATAACGTTTTTATACTAATAATAAAGGCAGTGGTAAGGCTATCACAGATACGATCCGTATAAAGTAAATTAGAGAGAGATCGGAAGCAACAATCCTAAGAGAGACATGACTTTGAGGTCATACTACATATATCACATTCAAGAACCGTCTTCATTCTCTGCAATTCTTTAAGTATTTCCTAGTACACGAATGGAAGGCCACCGACCAGCCCTATGTCTTTTATACCCTGAATGAATTGAAACGCATTCACTCCACGTTCGAGTCACCCTTCAAAGGTGACGGGGAACCTATTGAAGAGAGCATGTGAATAATCGACAGACAAAGAAACCAGAAAGACATAAATTAAATTAAGGGCGATTGTGGAACACGTGCCATACGGAGTGCGTTCCACCAAATATTTAAGCTGACTATTGGGACCTCAAATCTTAAATTTAACCAAGAAGTCCAGGATGACACCATGTGGATAAATGGTAAGCCTGTTGTCCACTTGGTGGATGCATACACTCATTTCACGGCAGCCCTATTCATCTGCAGTCAATCCTCGTCAGAGATCTGGAAGGAAATACGACGCATGTGGTAGTTGTATCATTGCGGACCACCTGACTTCTTGGCTGTAGACTAAGTCTCCAATTAAAACCCCATAGAATTTAGAGCAGTCGTAAGAAATGATGGTGTGCAAATCCGTGAAGCACTAATTGAGAATCCAGGTTAAATCGGCATATTGGAAAATTACTATGCTCCCTTGCGTCGATTATGCCTATCATTACTGGACAATCTGGACAAGTTGATCTCCAATGAAGATTGTTTTCTCATTACCACGTTCGCCACCAACTGTGCGACTGTTTCCGAGGGCTATGTCTCATGCTCTTAGTCTACGGAGCCATTCCTCGTCCCGCTCGAATCACTCCGGCTGGCAGGCAACGCCAACGTGTATATTCTATAGATATTTCAATGTCAAATGTGATCAAAGAGCAAGCCATTCGTAGGGTGAAGATTGGTTTAGCGCACGGAAGAGTACCAAAAGCAGTGGAAATATCGGGACAACTTCGACTATTACCGGTGGGTGCCCTTGTCTGGGTATGGCGTACTTGGAGAAAGTCATCGGAAGACCCAATCGGTTCATCACCATCGACGGCTAGACCGTGGTGATACAGACAACACTAACCAGACGTCTTTTTGGTCAAATTGCGTGAAGCCTTTCATATAGTCAAAACCTCACCATGACGACAATGCTGACCACCTTCCAGACGCACTGGTTATTACACCGCCAATCTGAATGGCCTTTGGAGAACATCCAAAGATCCTACATCTAAACCAACATATGTATAACGCAATTCCGCACCTCACCTCGCTCGTCGAGTTGAATATTTCTCACGCCCAAATTCTTGGTCAAGTGCCAGAGTCATAACAATCAAAACAGGCACCTTACTTGTCCCGGAAGCGACAGCAATCCGCTAAAGATCCAGCGTTGATCAACAAACATATCACGGATTTACGAGAGTCGCATATGGATCAAGACGAAACGCCAACCAGGGCGGCGGACATATCACTCGAAGTACCTGAGGAGCCTCATGCCAAGATTAGGGCCATTTTAGAGAAGCACGAACCAATGTGGCTTGAAAAGTTTGGATGTTTCAACGTGACCGAACAATCCATCGACCTCATACCCGGTATAAGGCCGTAAACGTCTCCACCGTATCTGGTGTGAACAAATACCAGAGAACTCGAAGAATTCGAGGTTACGATATAACTCAAATCTGGAATGATAGAACCAGTCTATTCCGAATGCGCAGCGCTTGTACTTTTCGCGCCTAAGAAAGACGGTAAATTCCGGTCTTTCATCTACTACCGGAAGAGTTCCCAAGCTTCCGTAAAAGACAGTTACCCACTTCCTAGTATGCACAAGTGTATTGACTCACTTGGTGATGCAAAGATCTTTACAAACTTTGACGCATATTCTGGCTATTAGTAAGTGCCAATCAACCCAGCCGACAAACCAAAGGCCACATTCTTATGCCAACTCGGGCACGTATCAATACAACCGAACGCTATTCAGACTCACAAACGCTTCCTTTACATTTCAGACCGCGTTAGACCTCATACTGACCAAATACAAATGACATACCTGTCTCATCTATCTCGACGATGTTATTATATACTCCACTCATCGGTGGACTAACACATCGAACATGTGGATGAAATCTTAACCTGCCTCGCAGCAGCCGGCGTCACCTTAAAAATCAAGAAATTCCATGTCTTCGCGAGTACCGTCGAGTACCTCGGTACTTGATGGTACTCGTGCCATCAAACCAGGAGAACTGGAAATAGATGGAACAAAAGCGGGGTCACTCCGGAAATCTAAGCTACCAACTTCAAAGACGGGATTACGATCCTTCCTAGGACTCTGCAACGGCTACAGACGGTTCATACCAAGCTTCACAAACACCGCGTCAAAACTTAACGATTTGTCGCAGAAGAATAAACCAGACTCGTTTGAATTGAATGAAGCAAAACTTAAATCCTTTCACTCTTTAATAGATGCCATTTGCATCCGCCGATACTGGCCTTACCTCAACTAAACATCCCTTATTCCGTCGATACGAACGTAAGAAACTACCAAGTAGGATGTGTAGTCTTTCAAACCCGCCCGGATGGGGAAAGAAAACCAATCTGATATTGGTCTCGGTAATTAAACTAAGCCGAGAAGTGGTATTCAACAACCGGACGTGAGCGCCTCGCTGTCTTATATCAAGATCCTCCGCCCATGCCTTCTCCACGAGAAGTTCGTCGTGTACACAAACCATGCTGCGCTTGGCTGGTTGCTTACCACAACCGACCCATCAGGAAGACTCATGAAAAGGCGGCTTCGTCTAGCTGAATTCGATATTCACATACATTAAAAGACTGGGAAATCAAACACGCAGGCCGAGACGTTGTCACGGCTCCACACATCCGCGGAAACAACAGCAGATGACGAAGAAGAACTTCCAACATTCACCATTACGGAAGATAATAACACCCAGGAAACGGCATTCCTGTCGACTGATAACATCAAAATGGACACGTCGGAAGACGATGACGAATTTATTCCAGATGACCTGGATGACTTCTCATCTGATGCTGTGTTCGCAACATTACCAGGTCCGACACCGTGTGACCCGTTATTTCAACAAATTTCCATCGACAAGTCGATTATCACGCAACAATTAGACCCCTTTTGCCAAATCAGTTGCCAAAAGCTTGACGGGGGGGTTTTAGCATTTGGCTTCAGCGACGACGGATTAATCATCCGGAAACCTGAAAACAGACCTCAAATGGTCATCCCTAATTCATTTAAAGCAAGAGTATTGCATATAAACGACTACACCAGACTTGGCGGACATCCCGGATGGAGGAAACTGTACCAGATTATACGCCGTCATATGTACTGGCCTACATGCCAGGTAATTGCTACGCCACGGCACGTAGACGTCCAAATTCTGCCCGCAACCGCAATAAATTGCGTAAGAACACAACGGAACTTCAACTATTTCTGGCAAAAGCACCACTTGAGTTAGTCGACATCGGCGTCTTGGGCGAGCTCATCAAAACGGCGCGCAACAACCAGTACATACTGGCAATATCAGACCGCTTCATAAAGCTTTCTAAGACCGTATTATTGAAGGGATTGTTAGCAACCGAAGTGGCTAAGCACTAAGTGAACTAGTGGGTCTGCAATTACCATTAAGTTGCAATACGCATCTATTTGGGTAATCACCCCGAGGATTGGGACCTCTATACGGGCGCGCTAACATACGCCTATAATTATCAACCACACAGTTCAACCGCACAATCACCTTTGAACTGGTATTATAACGCCTGCCACCAGGATTATCGTTGGAAGACGAATCCTCAAGATCACAAACTCCAAAGGAGGCCAGGTACACCTGGAAGACATGGTTGGAAACGGCCCTTCGTAAGACGAAGGGGAATCTTGACAAGGTACATGTCTGTTACAAATGCAACTACGATGCCAGACAAAGGCGGAAGACAGAGAAAATCTTACCAGATGACTGGGTATTCTTACGCGTCAAACGATGGAATGAACGGGAACAACGCCATAAACTAGTTGTGGTGGCTGACGGCCAGTATAAGGTCAATGATGTAATAGGAAATACAGTTATACTAGAACGACCCGACAGGTCGGTTGAGGGAGTTTCACGATCACGTTTAGTCCTGTCACCAGAGCCACCCACTCTAGAGGATATTCAACAAGCCATACGTCCACTGACGGACCAATAATTGACTCCGAATTCATACCCGACTCCGTAGTAGGACAACAATCGGGAACTATCCCATTGAACAAACATGCCTCAGGACCATGACGAAAACCATAACGTCCTTAACGACGACAAACCCCCCTCAAAGGAAGGATTTAATGAAAGGGAGAAATACACATTTCAAAATTTATGGGTGCTTTTTTTGCACATTTCAAAAAGAAATTTTGAAACTATTTCTTTTTATAAAAAGACTGAAGTGTCCGAAAAGAAGGACCAAATATTTTGTAATCTGAAAAGTGGTCCTTCTATTACACCTGCATTAAAAATTGAAGATTAAAGTTGAAGGATAGAGAGAGGAAGACATTAGATGTCCTCAACAAGATTCTTGTTTTCACTGAAAACAACTTGTTTTGAACTTTTTTTCAATTTAAAGGCAAAATTTCTAGGTTTTTGGTAAAATTGTAGTGCATATGCAATTAGAGTATATGTCATTATGAGATGAAAATTATTTTCATATTTTTTGCTTAATTATGCGCTTCTTTTTAAAGAAGTGCCCAATTAAGTCTGGGGTAAGTTTAAAAAGAGACAGACCGGTAAAAGGAATGAAGTTTTGAAGAGACCCTTCTATAAACCTCTCATAAATCTAATTAGAAAGATAAGAGATAGATAGATAAATGGAATGAAATTTATTAGACAGACAGATAAAAGGAACTCAAGGAATAAACGTGGAAAGACACGTATTAGACATAAATTTTACTCGACTACTTACAACAAAATGTGTGTACACAAAAAAACCCATCAAAAAACATAATTTCACAAAAATCATCACACAGTATATGTACACGTTCTTGAATTGAGTTTTTCGATTTAGAATTGGGACCATTTAAAATTGGGAAATTCGATTACGGACATAGAAATCCAAGACCTGTACATGTGACATATACATACATGAAAAGATCTTTTTTTCAATTTTAAAGAGAACGTTTTAATTAGAGTGAAGGCACTTCTATAAACTTAATTTGATAGTTTTACCTTTTAAGGATTTTAAAGAAATGACAGACAGATAAAAAGAACGGTTATAAAAAGAAAGAACTTGAGGGAAGAACGTGAAAACTTGTATTAGAATTATTCAAATTCCCTCTAAAAATACACTGCAGTGCATACATGAAAAGATCTTGTTTTCAATATTAAAGAGAACTTTTTAATTAGGTGAAGGCACTTCTATAAACTTAATTACATAGTTTTACCTTAAAAAGGATAGACAGATCAAAAGAAGAATCCCTAAAAAGAAAGAACGTGAGGAAAGAACGTGAAAACACATATTGAATTCTTCAAATTCCCTCTAAAAAATTCACTGCAGTACATACATGAACAGATCTTGTTTTTAATTTTGAAGAGAACGCTTCCTTAATTAAAACCTTTAATAATTTCTTGTCGTGTTTGATTAGTAAATTGGAACAAATGTTGGGTCATTAATCACAAGATTAATTTCAATTTAGAAATCGTTAAAGAAAATATCCAATAATGTAATAAAATGACAGAATGCAATAAGAAATTGGAAGGATGAGAGGTACATATTAAACCATTTACATATAGAATTGAATTTTGAAAAGAAGTATTTCACCTCAAAATAAAGAAGTTTTACTCTGAAGTAGACAATTTACCCCGAAGAACATTAGAATACAGTGTAGCATATGACCACATGTGGTACAAAAAACGGCGTTCACATCAAAATACATACTATTTACTCTAAATTAGATAATTATAAAACAGGACGAAACAGAAATCACAGAAAAGTAGATGTACATGTTCTTTGATTATGACTTGTACCTTGATATTTTGAACATTTTCTTTTCTTTTTTGATTCATAACTGGAAATAAATCTTCTCATTTTTGGTCTGCCCAGAGGTTTTGGGACAGCAAGAGGTTGATATAATGTGTCAGTTGATGGTAAAATTAAAGCTGTCGGTGGTACGATGTATGATGGAATCATTTCATATTGTGTTTTCAGAGTAGAAATTGTATCGAAACGATCTAAATACAATTTTATATCCAATCCAAACTGATTGCACAATCTTGCAGCATGGTGCCAGGGAAATTTAACGAAATCCCAATGGCCACAATTACAGGTTCTATATTTAAGGAACACCTTTTAATTGAGTGTACCGTCAGAAGATGACACGAGAGCTTCCTTGTCAACTTTGTCAGTTATGTTAATAGAGACTCCAACTGCTCTCTGTGCTGAAATCATAAGTTTTTTAATCTTTGATTCAACTACAGATGGTACCTCATTTAAATTACAGGATGACCCATAGGATAATGCTAAATTATGTCGTGTACAGTCATCTAGGACAGCTTGCATGAATCCAGATGGCATGAACAGTTCTATCACCACCTTTAATGTATTATTCATTCCTTCAACAGATTGTGCTGTTGTAAGACCGTATAAATTCTTGTGGTAAGCTGGAAATTGTACTGTTCTTGCTACTCTATTAATTTATCTGTATGAAGTTACATTGTTTTCTAGCTGATTGATTAAACGTTTAATTTTCTCCTGAGATGATGTTTTCATGCACTGTTTAAAAATTTGCGCTGCATGCGCTGAACAACGCTTTGAAACATTTATTTGTCTATGTTGAGATCATATTAATGACGGATTACCTGGGAATATGTTTTTTATTGCAGACGAGAGACCTTTATCTTGATCCGATATTATTGTAACCTCCTTCCAATCTATTGACGTGTGTGCCGATTTTATGTGTCGAAAAAATATGGACCATATTTCAAAACATTCATTGCCATATACCATCATCAAACCCAAAAGTACACATTTATGATTTTCATCCGTCCCGTACATTGTGAATATTGTACCTCTCAATAATCCAGTTCAGTGCGCTGCATCTGCTCGAAAAACAGGTACTAATTTTGAACTCATTGCTTTTGAAACTGAAGACGAATATAGGGCCCCATAAAAGTGTGTACGTTCCGAAAATTTCGACGGCGAGGAATAGTATAGACGTTATTGTTTAGACGCCCAAATGGGAATACACCTGTAAAAAACGTTTTTGGTCCACGTGTACAAGAAATTGCGAAATGAAATCAACTCACCGCATGGCGCGAAAATAACAACAACGGTGACAACGGCAGGCGAATAATCCATTCAGAACGGATGGTTTATTCAATCGCCGTTGGTCGCAACACCCCCATCAGCGAGACATCCTTCTTACCTCCGCCGGCAGTGGAATAACACAACAAACGTACACCCTTGGGACGTGGTACGACACAAAACATGCTCACATCACGTGTTTTCAATAGGGCACAAATCTCCCCACAAGGAGAGAGGTAAAAAATACGGAACATTTCCTGAACTACGTACACAATGCCATTCAACACAACCTCTCGCAACCCACACAATCTGGTGGTAGCCAAACTTTCCAAACCCTGCGTGTCATTCATCAACTTTTCCAAAACGTACGACAACAAAAACAACACACCCAACGCATGAGGGGTCGTAGAGACTGTCGTTCCCCTTGGCGCTTTTCGCCTAACAGATACACTTATCTGAAAATGACAAACTTTACCGCTCCTTAATAGCGCTGAAACAATATACCTCCAGCACAGTAAATCACACATCAATAACAAACCATTACCTCCCTTGGGAGTCGCCCCATCATTTCTACATTATCGCGTTCACCCGATCAATCGGAGCCGATAATCCCGAATTCAAAATTCGCAGCTTCAATTTCAACTACTGAATAAACATTCGTGAACGACCACAATCCCCATTTATAGGTTAGGGAATATGTCACTCCATAGAGACGGTCTGATATTATGTTCAGTTACCCCCGCAACTCTTGTGGGGCAACCAGCCATAACTTCAATTAGTCTTTTGGTACCTTCTGAACTAAGTTCATATGCGCCCATTCCAAAAGAAACTCCTTAGTACCAACCTGGCCTACCCACTCATTCATGAGGGAATAAAGGCTAACACCCACCCTGCGAATTACTATAACATCTATAGGCCGGATAAATCAACACAAAATACGTGGATAGGCATAAAAACATAACCTCAATATTAATTCAACACTCTAATAAATGAATAATCAACACCTTCAAACTCTCAACCAGTAGGGGACATTAAGAAAAATCGTTAAAAAATTTCCGCAACCTTTTAAGTGGTTGAAACTGCTGACTCTACATGGTCAGTTGAAAGATCAACACAACTCATGGTGATTTAGTAACAAATAGTACGGACTAACTTCAATACTGAACGAACTTCAAATGACGGAAAAGATAAAAAGACGCTAACGAACGGAAAATCGGTCGACATACCCGAAGTCGTTATAACAGCTTCAAGGATTGGAATGAGGTAATGGTCAACATAACCTTTTTTGGGTGGATATATGGTGTCTTTCTCTTGAGGAGGGGGTCGTGTAGTTCAATTAATTGTAACACGTGTCAGACGTTTTTGAGCTCAAACATCGCGCCTACAGTACGCATACCGAATCGTGACTAATGTCACATCTGGTCACGAAAATGTGAAATTAGAGTGACGTTAGGTCACTCTCTGCATCTTTTCCCCCGTTCGAGTAATTGACCCCTCCGCCACGTGTTTGTCGATGCCAGTGTACAGTATACACTGACTTGCTGTCCGACATTTACGGTACGATCCTCCACCCGCCGCTTGGAAAGCAGATGAATCCTACTTAAGGGGACTTGGACCTCACGTCCGTTTTAATTCTAATAAAAACATGCACCCTTCTAGTCTGAACCCACCCCCGTAACTTGCATTTTGTTGTCAATCACGGAGCTATTTCGGCTACGGCAATTCATCAAACTTGCTCGTGTAAGTCGCGTCCGAATGGCCTTACGAGCGACGTACCGGACCGGCGCCCCTCGACCGCACCCATTCAACGTCAAATTCTCATCGCTTTACCAGCGCATCATCGGATCATCCGTTGTGCCTCCAGCGGTTGATACCCGTCCCAATTCATCCCTCTTCTAGGAGTATGTTCTGGTCATACGGTGTAATAACCTCCGCCGCTCTCCCCACTCACGCCGTCTGATCTATTCAATGGCGCGATAAATTCGCCGAACCGCCACCAATAACGGTTTAACCACTACCTCCCCTATTACTAGTGGAATGCAACGCCTGAGACGAGTTACTTGGACAGAAGGACACCAGAATACCCTTTAGTGACCAACACCTCCATCTTCTGGAGTGCACTTCTCTATACTAGAGACTAAACTTTTTTGTCTCCATTTTGGACAAAGCATTTTTGTTTAACTTCGATTTGTTTCTAAATATCTAAGGGCATTTAAATATTAGAAAATATTTAGTCTTCAACTTCATCCTAAAATTGTGTAATGAAATATGACACATGTTAATCATTGTGAATTAAGATGTGTAACATCTAATTACAGTATAAATATTGAGTTGAGATTTTGGTGCGCAATCTTTTTAGTCTCCCAATGCCGACTGAAAGTTTTGTGTCCCCACTCGGGTCTAAAAATATTGTGTAACTTCGCTGAGTAGTGGAAAGATATACAAAACATGAAATCGAACAACGAAAGACATAAATCCAATGCCAGTTTTTGGGGCCATAGAGTTATCATGGAGCCACAAAATGTTTCCTCGGTGGTTTCTGGTCCTATAATGAATATTTGAAATCCTACAACCATTGCATTTTAATATTACTTGTATCGTTGCCCCTCCTATATATTTAACATATCATAACAAACGGTGTGAGGAGGGTGCGAAAAACAAACTATGTGTTCCTCAAAATTATTATGAGTTGATTCGCACTACAGACAGATGTTCATACAATTAGGTTTGAAACCTTTTATGGAGTAGTCATCTGGTACACGTTATAACCTTTTTCAAAAAAACGCTTGCACCTCATCAAAATTGAAGATTCTTCGTCAATTTCTTGTCTTAAAGGTCTTGTGAAAAAAACCGCTAAAATTGATTTGATTTTTCTAATTTTTACAAAGAGGATCCAAGAAAACGGTACTTCAAATTATAGTAGCGCGGATTTACATTATTCTCTTCTTGGCACTGGTTAAATGATTTAGTGCCAGGAAAATGTATACAGTAGGGCGTGTAGGTGCTGCATGGGAAATAGTCGGACCAATGAGATTATAATATTCTACCAGCATACACACCATACAGTAAGTATTTCATTTTTCAATACTTTTACTAGTACACTCTGGCCCCATATCAGAACAGTTTGAAACTGTCTTGTGTCACGATTCAGTCACGCTTGGTCCGTTCCTTACCCTCTCTCGTATCGCACCGTCGCTACACACTGTTGAATAAAGTAGTTTTCAACGGATGTTTTTATTGGAACGAATACAGTAAGACATTGAGTTTGCTGTTGAGTTTTCTGAAAAACTCAACAGCAAACTCATTGATAAAAATTAAAGAAAAACACCGAAATATTTTGATCGAATGAGAAAATCCAGCTATGGCGTATACTATTATGACTTTGGGTACGTTGACAAAATTGGACAGGAAAATGCCAAAACAAGTGAACAACATGTACTGTGAAGTACAGTACAGATATAAATTGCCCTACCGATGTAGGAAAACATAAAATTACTGATGTGAACTGTACATTTCGAGGGGGACCGAAACGGGTATATGTAACCCACTGACGGAAGGCACTGTTTTTGTCGTACTGGACGGTATTTCTCGTACCGTTCATTTCTTGTGATGCTGCGCCATTTTTGTCACCACATCATCGACATATCATCTTCATTCTTCTCAATAATTCTAAGTCGCTTTTGTCCTTCTCGTTGAGTGCTGCACGCCCGGTTCCGTGATACATCGGTTTTAAGCGACATTTTCATTTCCGAAAATGGAAAGCGAAGATATTTATCAACCTGTGCGTGGCAGGGTTAGGTTCCAAGAAACCGACGAAACAGTGACCATAATAGCCAGATCAGGGAAAATGGCAGTGGCGTACCGAGTAGCGGTATCCCAACAGAGAATAAACCAAAGTAGTCAATTATCGGTACATGAGTTTATGCAGAGAAGGAGAAAGATTGGTGGAAACAAGAGAACGGATCAGAATTATGAAAGTGGTGCAGGTACCGGTGGTAATGAGACAACAGAATATGATTTTGAAAGTGGAAATGGTAGCGGTGGTAGTGGCAATGAACGATGTGATTATGAATTCGAAAGCGCTTCTGGGGCCGGTGTTGGCTGCAAAGAAGTTGGAATGAGTAGTGACGAATATGAAGACGATCTTGGACGTGG
The DNA here is from genome assembly GCA_032358235.1 of Odonthalia washingtoniensis. Lineage (NCBI taxonomy): Eukaryota > Rhodophyta > Florideophyceae > Ceramiales > Rhodomelaceae > Odonthalia > Odonthalia washingtoniensis. The sequence goes on from JAULBU010065468.1 coordinate 16,611, forward strand.
TGACAGTCCAATGGATGTATTATACCGACTTCGGAATTCATCTTGGGCAAAAAATTGACCAGATGGTGACTAAATCAATGACGGTAAGGCAAGTGGAACTGTCGGATTTGTGGGGACTGCTGCTGCGATCCTGTGCAGCAGAAATTATGGAAGTAGATGCAGTCCTACATCTCCTTCTGGAGATGTAGGCGGAGATAATAGTTTTGAAGAATATTTGAATGAGAGTGACGAGAAAGCAGGGCAGCCGAAACATACAAATTATGAAGGTATTATACGGAAGTTGACCTATGACGGTCAGGAAAGTGATGAATTAAGTTCTGGAAAAAGGAACGTAGCGGTTTTTCGTGGCAACCAAGACGGTCGAAAAGAAAAAAGAAGGCAAAAATTGTTGAGTAAAAATGAAGTGGTACTCAATGGAATAAGGAAGAGGTCATGATTCTGGCAAAGGCCTGGTATCGCAAACCCAAAAGTTGGTCTAGGCAGACGAGACCATGTGCATTGGAATAGAAAAGATTTTTGGGAGCAGTATGGTCTCGGACGTAGCAAAGAATCTATGAGGAGCAAGTGGCCAATCCTGAACAAATAGTGTCAGCTCTGAAATCATTGTCAGGCAGGTTCTATCCATGAATCGTACCTGAAATGAGCAACAAAAAGGTTTATATGAAGAAACTCATGCAATAAACCAGAGTCGGCGTTGTGGTACAATCTGACGTCATTTCATCGGCTCTGAGATCAATTCCAAGTCGATTCCTTTTTGTCGGGTTTGGTCACGCTCGGTCACGTTTTCTGTCACGTTTGTCACGTTTTGTGCGTTTGGCCTGGTTCGGGTAATTGAACCATCGGCCACGTGTTTTCCGGACAGTTGTACACCGACTACAGCACCTTACTGTATTTGATGTACTGTACACTCCCCCTTTCGCCATCAGGCAACGGGTGGAGTCCATTTAAGGGGCTTCTTCCCCCAGATTTCCTTTAATGATAATAAACACAAGAGTTTCTCAGACTTTATCTACTCCTTAACTTCCATTCGTGGCGACTACAAAGCTTTTTCGGCTCTGGCAGAACGTCCGCTGCGTCAGCATTAGTCAATTCCACCGCTTTAAAAGCATGTACAAGAACCAGCGACCGTTACCCACGTCATCACATGTAACCGCTCCAACCGCCTCCCTCCCCACGGAGTAGAAATTGAATCATCTACCAACCGTTTCGGTGCAAAACCCCCCCATCCATCCGACTCACGTCGTCACACATCCACACCTGTGTCTTACAAACTCCTGGACGACAGCCATCTATTTGATTCGCCCCTCACCTTACCTCGCATTTCGGTGGAGTGCGCTGTAAACACGATCTATCGTGGAACGAGGACTCCGAACAGCTTTGGGGCCTTTTTCCTTTCTTTCTTTTTTAAGTACATTGCACTACAGGCATAGGTGTGAGAAGGGCAGCAATCCCGTAATTGGTATCAAATTTAAATAAATTGATACTGCATAACTCCTGTCCACTATACCGACGTTCGGATCTGTCCATGGAAATGGGGAGTAAATATTGAAAGGACAAGGAAGTTTGTTCCGTTTCATGTGTAAAGAGGAGCAGGAGCTGAATTGTCAGATGCTACAACACAATCACCTCGTAATAGTACTAGTGATGGTGGGCGGACTGAGAGCATTGTACGAAGTGAGGAATGTACCCGAATATATCAATTAATGATGCAAGCTGTCAAGAACCTTCTGAACTTTTGCGAAGTGTAGGCCTTAATTTCAGGGCATTCATCCATCACAATGGATAGAATGAAGTACTGTCAGGTGGATCCAGACCAAGTGGTACAAAAACGTTAAAACCAAGGGAACAAAAAGTCCATGTAGAAAATAATAAGCATAAAAGCATTGACATTATTAGAAATGCTATGGACAAGACAAATAGAATCATGAAGAAGTTGAATAGAGAACAACGTCTTACCGTAAATGTGGAAAGACTGTCTATCAGTCTAATTTACTTTTGAAAGAAACATCTGCCTATGACGCAGTACTAAGGAAGATAAAATAACTCAATGAACAATCTAGTTCCCATGATGAGTGAAGAAGAAGTGAGGCATTGCAATTGAACCAGTTTGAATATGGTGTGTAATAAAGTATGCACAATTTCATACTTAATATATTAAAGCGTATCGTGCTGTATATATATATATTTCTTTTTTTGGATCATCAATTTATTGTGTGACTATAGTCAGCAGTATACTACAGCAGGTTGCGGGATCTCGATACTCCAATGCAACCCAGTTGAAATATGGTTATTAATAAAGTATGTACAAGTGCATACTTTATATATGAAAGATGATTCTATGTACGTATATTTCTTTCTGTGTATCATCAATGTATTGCGCGTAGAATGCGACAGTTTGTAGAATTTAGGTGCTCCAGTGGGAGTCGATCACCAATCAAAGTAGTAACGGAAGCGGTTGGTTGTAGGATTTATGTATTCCAACAGGAATGGATCGCCAATGTATTTAGTGGCGAAAGCGGTTGGTTGTAGGAACTAGGTGCTCCAACAGCAATGGGTCATCATCCAATGAACTGGTGGAAGAGGTTGGTTGTAGAATTTTTGGTGGTCCAACTGGAATTAATCATGAATAGGGAGCTCCAGAAGGAATGTTTCATCAATGTATTGCGTGAGGAAAGTGGTTTGTTGAGGGATTTTTGCATTACATGATGAATGTGTCATCAGTGTGTTACGTGAGGAAATTGATTGCAACTTTTGGAATGTACAAATCCCACAAGCATGCTTGTGAGATTTGTACATTGCAAAATCAAGGTTTCATCAATGCAATACGTGAGAAAGTCGGTTGGTTGCGTGCATGTTGTAGGATTAGGGTGCTCTAACGAGAATTGATCATAAATTTATAACGTGAGGAATGTCGGTGGTTGTAGGCCTTGGGTGCTCCAAAAAGACTGGATCAAATAAGTATCAAAATTGACATGTTGTTGCAGTTTTGTGGTCCGAAGCGAATGGGTGATCAATTTAATACACGAGTAAATATGTTACGTATTACTTAATTCCCAATGGAATTTTATGTGATTTCCACTTCCATATCTTGAACAGGACGGAATCTGTAACAATAGTATTGTTATTTGTGGATAGGTGTATACATTTTATGTACAAGAAAAGAAACGAGTATGTTATCATATATTAATTTATAGGAAAATAATATGTAATCATTTTAAAACGAATAAGTTGTCATGTATTAAGGTATAGGAAACGAATATGTAATCATTTTGTTAGGAATAGAAAATTACTGGCTCAAATTTTAGTAACCATAAATGTGAATGGAAGGATGAAGATAAACATTTTTTCTTCAGTCATTCATTTACTTAAAATTGGAATCGTATTGAGTAAAATGTTATTATCCATAAATATGAACGAAAGGGTGAAAACGTACATGTTTGGTGCAGTCTTTCGTTTTCTTAAAAGTTGATTATATGATTCAAATGTTAGTATCTATGCTAGCAATCATAAAGGAAACACATGAATACGTGTTTGTTTCTATTCTAAAATAGACAGTACGCTGTGGTGGATTCTGTAGCATGACCATTGCCCATGTTTATATTTTCGTAGATATGAGGAAAGCGGAACGTCCTAAGATATCTTTGGAAATAAATTGTAAAATTGACCGGTAATGGACAATACAATGTGTTGATTATTGTGCAGAATGACGTTTGTTCATGTTTATATCTGCGATGATATGAGGAACGTGCAACATTGAAGGATTTCTTGGGAAAGTAATTGTATAGTTACACAGCAGTTTGTAGGGTTTGTTGGGAGGGGAATTGTGAAATTGGTTGTATTATTTCTTGGGTTCCTTGTGAAAGGAATTGTAAAATTCCGCGGGAGGATGTCGGATTTCTTGGGAAAGGAATTGTAAAATCACGCGGCAGGCTGTAGGATGTCATTGGAGACGAATTGTGAAATTACAAAAATTGTGAAATTTCATAAATCGAACAGTCTTGGAAAAACACAAATGTAATTAGGAGCCAATTAAATTAACCTAAAGTAATGAACGGACAGTTGAATTAGCAGAATGTTTTGGAACGTTCTGAAAAGGTACACGTAAAGCTAATGGATATTTTCTGAATTATTTTAATTCGGTGGCAAAATATTTTATACGGTTATTTTTTTCTGGAATCGTTTCTGCCCCCGATGATCACTCGACGATGGCAATCAACAGAGAAGAGAACCATGTGGAGGTAAGGACATGGTAATGAGCTGAAAGGGGAACCATGGGCTGGTACGGACATGGTGAACCTGCTGACTGGGAAACGAACCATGTGGTGGTAAGGACGTGGAGATCCTTCCAACCTTCATCAATGTATTCGTACGCTTTCTTAGCTGCATCCCACCACATCTAACACATCTTTCTCTTGATGTAACCGTTGTGTATCACAACCTGGACATATTAACGCAAATATGAACTGAAATATAAAATCGAATAAAAGCCACAGGACAGAACAATCCACCCATTTTTATATAAATATGGGTTGATTGTTGTGTCTTATACACGACGGTTAGATATCATGTGTTTTTATAACCTTCGTGTATAACAACGCAAACCTAACCGGAACTATAAACATGAACCAATATCATACAACACAATAATCAACACATCCTACTCAAAATAGTCAACATATCGTGCCCAACGACGGCCATACTACGCACTAATCAATACATCTTCATAATTCTCTAACCATTGTGTATTTCAAAGGAAACATAAACTCAATTATAAACTTAAACAAAGTTCATACTACACACTAATCAACTGATCTTTATCTTTATCTAACCGTTATGTATCACAACCGCAACATGTCAACGCAAATATAAACATTGGAAATATTCATGCTACATAACAATCACCACATTGTACTGTCCACTACCGAACAGAAACAAACCTACGAACATTTGAATCAATAGTATTTCTTTTATGGATACCAACATTTCAAACAATAAGATTCAATTTTTAAGAAAAGAAATACTGAAGCAAACATGTACCTCTTCGTCCTTCCGTTCATATTTATGGTTACTAACAATTGATTCAATAACTTTCTGTTCCAAACAAAATGATAGCATATTCTTTTCCTATACCTAACTATTATACACCTGTTTATAATAACAATAATATCAATTATAGTGATAGTATTACAACTACTTTCATGTTGAAGATATGGAAGTGAAATACATACAGTACGTATACGTTCATTACTAGATATGGTCCAACACCTTACATTCCATTGTGAAAAAATTAATATGTCAAACGTTTATATACATACATACATACATACAAGTTGTGACAACATCACGGGAAACAAAAAATATGTAATATATTTACATACATACTATGCATACTATGTATGTAAATATATTACATATTATTTGTATGTAGTACATATAAATTGTCACAACTTCACCGCAAGCGATTATTATGTAACTTAGTTACATACAAACATACAAATTGCCACAACTTCACTGGAAACTATTAATATGTAACATAGTTACATACATACATACATAAAAATAGTGAAAATGTTAATATATAATATATTTACATACATACATACAAGTTGTTAGAACCAGATGGAAAGACGATAATTACAAATATTTACATACATACATACATGGTGCCACATTAACAAGGGAAGGTACGGTGTGAACGGTTTACCTTTCTCATTCCATTGTGAAATGGATAGAAAGTAAAAATTAAAATTGTGGGAACAACTTGGTGAACTCTAAAAATGTAACATATTTACATACATTCTACTTTTAAGAAACTGAAAGACTGAAGCAAACATATACGTTTTCATCGTTCCATTCATATTTATGGATACTAACATTCCTAACTGTTATATACCTGTTAAGAAATAACAATAATATAAATTATAGTGATAATATTACAAGTACATACATACATACGAGTTGTCACAACATTACTGGGATCTATTAATATGTATCACAAGTACAAACATACATACAAGTTGGCAAAACTTCACCGGAAACGATCAATATTTATCATGATTGTATACATACATACAAATTGTCACAACTTCACCGGAAAAGATCAATATGTAAAATATTTGTATACATACATACAAATAGTGAAATTAATAATATTTATCATATTTAGGTGGACACATACAAGTTGTCAAAACATCATTGGCGACGAAAAATATAAATATGTAACTTATGTACATACATAAATACATGTTGCCACATCAACACGGGAAGGTACGCTGTAAACAGTTAACAGTTCTCATTCCATTGCGAAATGACTAGAAAGTAACCTATTCACATACATACATTCATAGGGGACGTTAACTATGCAATATATTTACATACATATACACAATTTGTCTCAACAACTCGGGAAGATTCACAATTAAGGAAATGTTTCTCACTCCATTCCGAAATCAGTAATATGTAACCTATTTACATATGTACATTCATGTTGTTTCAACAACATGGAGAACGTTACATCTGTAACATATTTACATACATACATTCAAGTTGTTGCAACAACATGGGGGACGATACATATGTAACATAATTTCATATATACATACTAGTTGTCGCAACAACTCGGGAAGATTTACAATTAAGGAAATGTGTGAACTAATTACCATTCACCTATCACTGGGAAATGATCGATGATAACACAATAGTCGGGAAATGGTCAGTGATCATACCACAATTCGTACATTTATTTATAATATTCGAATCAGTACCACTTTGCATACAGAGATGAAATCACCAACAAAAACGTATTTATTCATCAAGTTACTCCCATCCGTTTAACTCAACGTTGTTAGCAACCAAATATTTCTGAAGGCGGAATTGCTCATCGTGACCTGTTAATTGTAAGTCGCACAGCATTTACCGCTCTGCTTTTCCTCAATGTCATCTGTAACCTCAGCTCTAATATGTGACAAATTGGCACGTTTTTCCTCTGCATATTTTATCATACGATCGTCTTCTTTCCACATAATACAATCAATATCAAAATCATTAATACTGTCAAGGTCATCATCAGCCGACTGCTTCACACGGGTGAAAATGTTGTGAAGTGTCACACATGTATTTGAGATACGTGTGGTTTCATGAAGTTTCCAACGCCTGGACTCCCTCCGAAGGATTTCAAACCTGCTTTGAAGTATTCCGAATAAGCGTTCAATATCCTTCCTCACAGATTCCTGCCTGAAAGAATTTTTCAATGCAAACGTCAGAATTGCTCATGACAAGGGCAAAAATAGGCCTCCTTGGGTAAATAACGTCTCCTAGGAAATAACGCATATGATGTGGTTGTCCATTTTCTGCAATTTTATAGCCATCCAAAACAGAAATAGAATATTCTTCTGACAAAATACCTTTGAAAAGCGGAGATCTTGCAAGAACATTAAGATCATTATTAGTTCCAGGACGTACTGCGAACCACGACCAACAGTACAAGTCGTGGTTACACCAACCTTCTCACTGGATGGACGCCATTTTAGACACCCGGCTGTTTTAGTATTGACCTTCCTCCGTCCCTCGGCAGATCTTCCACAAGTAATACATACAATAAATTTCCCCGATACAGCCTGGGAAATCAATATCGCTGTATTTCTGTTGCAACGAAACCAGTTCTTTGGATGTGGGAAATCTATTGAAGAACCTAGAACCGTAAACTTCCATAACATCCTTACATAACTGACGTAAATATATACGTACTGTTTCTTCTGAAATACGCACAGCCTCGTCAATACTGTCCGTGGAATTTCCCATACTTAATATTCCAAAACATGACAATACCTTCAGATCAGTTGGTATACAACGGTGCCCAATGCCATTTTCACGTCGCTTCCAAAAATCATTTCAGTATTGAAGAAGGTCTTCCTTCAGTCTAAAGTATAATATTCTCGGAATTGAGAATGGCCTGCGGAATGTATGATCAGAAAACGTGTGATTAATCATTAATGGATATGATATCCACGTATGCTTTGATCCACGACGACTCTGTTCTAACAAATTTCTTACATCCGACTACTCTTCTGAAACGTTCTGTTCTCTCGATCTTTCCAGTTGAATCCCATTCGCTGACAATTGCCGCTAGTATGGCATTCTGCTGCTGTTGTACTGACAAACATAAACACCTTATTGGATCAATACGTTTCTTCATTTTGTCAATAATACTCCTTACAACTTCGTTACTTATGTCATCCATGACAACATGTGTGATTATATCACATTCACAGCTCACGTTACGTATCGATGGCGATGTGTCTCAAGACCGACGAGTCGCAAATTATTTCAGCAGTAATGTGTAAAATGGTGGACCAGAAATGGGGTATCACTGCCGTCTTTATAGTCTTTCGCCGAAGACTTGCGGACGAAGAAACGGGAGGCTGTACATTTCAACGTGTAATTTACTCGACTACATCGCCTATACCGTTCTGTTCATTCCTCTGGAATATATGATTCATTAAATCCTTTTTCAAAACACGACACGACGATATATCTACCAACATATTTCGATCACAGCTTAAATGTCGACCTGTTGATACCTCAGAGTATTTTTGGGAAATTCCCAAATGTTTCCGAGATATTTTTCCATCAATGTTGGTACATTAGCCCCTTTCTTTGTCCATAATAGACTCCATACACTCAATTCTGTTCATTGCTTCAGCCACATTCATCCGAGAATTTTCAAGAATACATGGCTCAGAACGCAACATAACTTTATGGGGAATTATCACTGCTCCTTCAATATCTCTACTGCATTGAGTTCCTTGAATTCTTCGAAACAAATTATACCATGAACCAAAAAATAGAACCACTTTGTTACGTATGGAGACAACCTCTTCCTCAAAACATCTCTCTTTTCAATTCCCATATTTTCCACGACCCTCTATAAATATGGGCCAAGAATGGTAACTTACCCCTCGATATTGAAATAAAAAAGGTGCCGTTTTGTAGACGACGGTTTCATTATGCAACCAGTGTCGTGGTTGAGGCACAAACCACCACGAAAAAAATCACTGAGGACGGGGGATCCACTGATTGCGTTATTATTACCAGACATAGTTGTATGTATCATTTTCCATGACCAACAATAGCCTTCAATATCCATCCACACTTCAACACCGGACGATGCGGTTACTTTTCATTCTATTTTGTTACAGTTATTTTAGACATCTGTTTCATTGCAATCATACTTATCCATAATAATACTTTAAATAAAACCTAAACAACCTGGGAATCCTTCCAATCTGAACCCTTTCTCAATACATAAAAGTTCTTCACATGTGGGTTCCTGTTCAGGAAAACCTTCCCATATTGCTGTTTACTGAATTGGCAAAATTACATCACCATTTCACGTACTTCAAATTTATCAATTTAAAAATTACGATTTCGAATTGTTTCATACTTTCCAGTTCGGAGAGTAGCTACTACAATTAAAATTCTTTCGTCTGTAGGTACATTACCTCCTTTTTCATAAGAGAAATTTGAACCCCATATCGATGGTTTCATTCTGATTACGTCTTTCATAATTTGATCAAATAACTCTTTTCTTACATTGAACATTTGTTCAAAGGTCAAGTCAGTGCACACATTTCGGCATAAAATGTATTTTTATGTGCATTTATTGTTTTTCATAGACATTTCACCACCCGCTTCACTACTTTCTTCCCCGTTGTAAGAATCATGTTCCAGACCTTATTCCAGTACTTCTTTGATTTTTATCAGAAGCTGCCCCTTTTGTCTATGAATTTGTTCTTGCTGTTCGTGCAAATGCATCATAACCTTGAATAGAACCAATTGTCGTTCTTTCCACTTTCGTTTCATTTTTTTGCAGTCAACATTTCCAACGCATTTCATATTTTCAGACTGGATACTTCGTTCCTCGCTGCCAGACATTGTTGCACTGTCAAGTCTTACAACTTAAGGCTAAATTTTCTTATCCACGTTCCCTTTCCCGTCGAAGTACTGTCAACATCAACATCAACTGTATGCCTCAAGAAATCAGTGGTCGGACTGATAGCGAATAGCACCATCAGCTGTAAAGATGACGGATCTGACCATACAGATGAAATTACAGTAACTGATGCATGCTCTTGAATATTGGCCCATTAAACTTTGTCATTTTCAAGTCAATATATTTTCCCGCTTCTGTGGGTGACAACCCGTTAATATCACTTTCCATAAACACTTCTTTCCTATGGGCTTTCCTATCTATATTGCGACAAAGATGTTTTTTGAAATTTTTAGAAGTTTGATACCTATTCAATAGATTCCCACAGTGATGGTGTTATGATTGCCATTTTCCTATCTACCATACATTAACAGATCAGTTGGTTACAAAAAACACAAAATTCAGAGTCCTTGGATGTGTCTGATTGATCGCAGCAAATACTTTTTGACATACCCTCTTACCACGAAAAGCGTACGGCGTAGTTCTATACTTTAAGTGGCCATCCTCTCCTTCTAAATTTACATGCCTCCTTCTATTTATTATCATTAGTTGTGGAGGGTTCTGAAACAACTGATTTGTTTCTCCTTCAGTTGAAGATAGTGCTAAGATAATGGCCATTACCGCGTTACGACATTCATGTCGCACCATTTTAGAGAAGGACATAGACAGTTTTTATATATTTTCAATACAAATGGCTGTCCAGCCATGTGTATTGGACACAAGTACATTTACTTACAAATTCATAGAAATTCAAAACCGCCGCGGAGTCTTCAGCTGCAGCAGCGTCTTCACCCATACTCTCACTGGACTCTTCACCGCCGTCTAACTCCATACCATTGCGACGTTGATGTAAGGTGCATGGAATGTTTGCTCCAATTCGTTTAGAAGTCTATCTACATCTTCGAATTCGAGCATTTCGTTCTCCTGAAAGGCCTCAGCATCGAATATATCCATGTCGCAGTGTTGCGAATGCGCTTATACGGGGCTGAAATGATGTTGGTCCACAAAATAAGTGGTATATTGGGGTTTAGGGGGTGATGGTCATGTAAAGTTCAAATATACGGGGGTGATACCATCCACTGTTGATGGCTGGAGGGGTGATCCCATCCCGCGTGTGACGACAAGATGGTGACTGATTCTAAATGCGAAGAAAAAGGTGGTGAATCAGATTTTGTCACTACCCTATTGTTGCATACGCACTGTTTATCACCGTACTGATTACTTATGAGATAAAAACGGATTTTAAATAAATGGCTGTGTACCCCCTCTAAATTTTCGCTGTCACTGTACCGAATATGAAACTTTGATAAATCACTACACTTAGCTTTATTAAATCACTGCACTGAATATATAGAGAATAATAAGTTTACTACAGAAATCGCTATACAGAATCACTATACTTAATGTACAGTTTACCAAGTCACTATACTGAATGTACAGTTTACCAAATCACTACACTGAATGTGCAATGTAAGTTTTTTCAGAGGCCCATTTTCTCGAAAATGTTTCATAAACGTACTGCTTTCCTAAAGACGTTCGTTGTCACTGCAGCAGATTACTCCGTTCTTCTCACCGACATACCGAAGATTCTGTTTTTCAGAAAACCCTTACGAAAATTTCAACAACAACGAACACCAACACTTTCTTTCAACCCTCTCTTCACGATGAGTAACCGTTAAGAGATTCTGAAGGGATTGGAAAAATCCATGAACGTAACTAACGTACCAACGTACATTTGAACTACATCTTCAATCTACACAGAACATGGCCGGTGTTGCGAAACGTTCGAAAATCGAACAAACAAATGTCCATCTTTGTCCATCCTGACCGAAACGGTGGAGAAGAAAAGAAAGGGTTGGCAAATTTTGTCAAGTGTTTACCAGGACAATCGACGAAGCAAACGGGCTCACAGAATATTTCGCATGGGACTTGAATGGGTTTAGAGACATAAAAAGTATTGAAGCGAACCCTGAATACATGTTTAGTGGTGATGTAATGTCCAGTTACACTCAGACAGAGATGGAGAATACATTTCAGGTGGCAATGACATTAGCAGATGAGAACGAGCATGCGGTAATGAATCCAATTACAAATGACGATAATGACACCGAACAAACAACCCCTGCAGAACCAACAGCACGTGAAGAAAGTACAGAACCTGCAGGTTCGATACCAACACAGCCCGAGACGGATGATGGGGATGAAAGGCCTCTTGGAGAACATTTATTTGGAAATCTGTGCAATACCGGGAGATGATATCAGTGGTTCTGAAGGGGTATGTGAGATGGCTAATGAGGTGTGCGAGGTGGAACGTCGAAGACGTACAGTGCAGACATACCGAAAAGGGCACATAAGATAAGAAAGGAAGCTTTGAAAGCGGATAAAGCATCAATGACATGGAATCCATGCCGTAATATGCGAATCGATCCAGTGATCGGAACACTACTAAATGCACCGTGGAAATGTGAGCAACTATTCCGTGCATACACGGCAAATTTCGGGGTCCAAAACGGTGTCAAACTACATCAAACAGTCACGCAAGTATGTATAATTTGAAGAAATGAAAACAGTCTGTCAATTTTAAAATTTGGCAGACAACCGAGCTCAGGGGTTTGAAAGTTGAACAAATTTTTGGGACACCTTTCCCGCTATCTCGGCCAAAATCACCTCGCAGAATCAAGTGGAAGCCATCGAAGAGCTTGCGGAGCTGCATACACAGCGTAGCAGGTTGCAAGACTATTTATACAGGGTATCGTGGTGAATCCTTCTCTAGATACGAAGCAAATTGTCGATTTGGTCAGATCCAAGGAGATTTTTTAACGAAATCCTCCTTCTCACCAATATCAAGAAATTTTTTAATTGCTTCGCCATCACATGGAAGAGACAAGGGCAGTGGAAATGGCTTCAATGGATGGTTACGTTCGACTTTTGCAGGAAGTGGGCAGGTTCGTCGAATTGTTTATAATTGATGTATAAAAAAAAGAAACCAGATTAAAATCAGCAAAACATATCTTTGGCCAATGCAAAAAAGAAGGGTCAATTGATAATTCAGAAACATTTGATTAGTCCGTGGTAGATTTGTCAGACATTGACAACCAAGGCAGGTACTACGGAGGCTTCATTTTTGTTTTTAAGCTGTTCCAAGCATTTTGTAACACTGGTAAGAAGAACAGCCACCGCAGATGCTGCTATTTGCAATAGAAAGGGCCCTCAGTCTTACGGATCTATATTTGAGGTCCTCACCCATGACAGTAACAACCACCTTTTCCCGCTTCTTTTCGCTCACAATGTTGGAACGGAATGCAAGGAGACATGGTTACCGGTTTTCAATGCATGTAAAAATATTCCTGGTTTTGATGTTGCCGATCTTGAAACGATCGTGGACCAGAAAAAATCGATAGATTCAACATATATGGAGGTGATTGAAAACGCGCAACTATTCCTCGGCAAGCATCACGAAAAAAATATGGCTCCCCAATTCGGTAGTTCGAAGGCCACACCTTTAAATAACTACTAAAAAGCACTTCGTGCACCATCCCGTTCTCATGTTTAACAAATAATTGCAAACTACGGTCCCAGAACAGCAGAATAATTGGGTAAATTTCAGAAATAGCAACTATACAGGTCCTTCTTGTGGTGCAATTGGGCGTCAACCAAGTGACGCTGAGCTCAATTCCAAGTTTTCATACGTTTTCCACATTCCTGTCACGCTTTGTCACGCTCCTCCACGTTTTCCGGCACGTTTGTCACCTTTTCTACGTTTAGCCTAATTCGAGTGATTGAATCGTCGGCCACGTGTTTTCTGGACATCTGTATACCCATTAC
>JAULBU010065469.1:0-11067 GCA_032358235.1 Odonthalia washingtoniensis
ACGAGTTTCCGTGATTTTCTCTTTGAATGGAGGCGTCGGATAACATACCGGATTGCTTGAGGGATGTCATCTTTAAATGTACGATGTTCTTCTCCACTTTCCGTTTATTTTGTTTCTCTTCTTGCGGTATTCTATTTTTTCGTCTTTGAACTACTGCTCCTTATCTTCCTTTTCTTTGGTATCGATCATCCTTGACGGCTGGAACTTATTCCACTCTCATCAACACTTTCATCATCTCTACGATTGCCATCTTCATTGTCTGTCCAGACGATTACTTTTCCAGCTTTAGAAAGAGCTTTTCATTTAGCTATAGTTCTTGCTGTTTTCTGTGGTACATGAACATCCTTTTCCAATTTTCCAGTCGTTAAAGTCTTTCCAGACTTACTTTTAACCAGGTTTTAATGTTCCCGCACTTTTGACAAAGCGGAATCAAATATTTTCTCGTTTAAATTCCCTTTTGTCCCTCTTTTTTTCTTATTATTGGAATTATAGCGGAACAATTTCATCTGCGTTGTGAACATACGCTCAATTTCCAATTCAGGACCCTTCGGATGTTCAATATCTATAAGCATGAATTCATCCAACGACATGACATCATTCATGATGTCTTGCAATATGTCGCTGATACCATTCAGGAAGATGACGCATGATTTGTAGAACGCTGACGCATTGAAAGGTGATGGTGTTTCGGGATTGGTGATGTACGCATTAGCCGATAACACCATGTACGACAAGTACACCAGCTCAGCCGCAATTAATGTTGCGTCCGACATGAGCCAAACTCAACGCACCCTTCGTCTTAGACCCACCATCTTCCGTAAACGGCTTAATAATACCAATTATTTATGCATCTTTAAGAAAGAACTTGGTCATTCGAACACAACGTTCATAATGAGTTCGACTTTCACCTTGAAGAAAATTAGCTCTCATCAGATCAGTAACGATATCGGTAATCCGCACATAGCGAAATGGAATGTTATATTGTGATTCAAAACTAACGGAGTAGTTCATGATGCTTTGAACGGTATCCACAAAACCAGACTCTGCTCTCACAATTTCAGATGTTAGGTTATTTGTCCGACTGTGGATAATTATTTCCCAAGCGTTTAAAGGAATATCATCTTTTCGGCGTAATGCATAGACCCGGAAATGCTTGCATGGTCAAGCGTACTGGGGGGCTACTGTCCCCAGCTGCAGCCAGTTCACGCAAACAGGATTCTCGATGCCACCCATCAACCATGTTCATCGTAAATTCATACTTCAGGGGCTGTTTTCTCTTCTTCATCTCGGTCAACTCTTCAAAGGTCTCCACCCCTTTGTTCTTGCTCGGATTGTTGGTCATTGCTAATGTCGTTTTATGTGACAAAAATCCTTGCTTCTTTAGAGAATCCACGGTGCCGTTTAGATGGACATTATGTATCTCACGAAGAGGAATGTCGACATAAGTTATTTGAAATATGGTCATCCATATATCCATATCTTCATAGTCTTCCAAGTTGAACTCACGAGAAACAATTTCCGTACCATACTGTGTATCCATCTGTTCATCATCCGCCTGAGATTTTTCACTTGTATGACCGGACATCGATGATGATGCATCTCTTCCACTATACAAATATGTCACCAGACGCTTCGACTATCATATGAAATATCCATTCTTTACCATATCATCTAGAATCTTGGAGCAGATAATTTGGGGAAGTATTGGAAAGGTTACTTAATTTCCCTCGCCTGGGAAACAATGTGAACGTTTGTTGTAACAACATGGTCTTCCTTTCCGGTTCTGAATAAAGGGGTACCATTTAAGTGTTCCTGCAGTCCATCGGTACTTGCCTCCCCTGCACCGCTGAATGTGGCCACACCACACATTATCGGCGTACCATTCCATATCCCGTACAAGCGTACGGAATCCCCTGCTTTCATCGCCTGTTCCTCTGCTGTTTTATTCCAACTTGAATCCTGCACATGTTGTGCCTCGCGAAAACAAACCTCATCGAATTCTAGTAGTCCTTGCATAATATTAGTTGTGGTGTTGGTGGTGGTTGATGATATTTTTGAAAGAAAAGGCCGTATTGATAGAGTTGAAGGTTGAAAGTTGCAGATGTTCCTGTTGTATGATTGCAGTGAAGTAGATGGATGATTTTTGATTTTTTCAATGAAAGGTCGTTACTGACGAATAGTGAATAGTATTCAAAATGCTGAGCTATATGTTTTGAATTAGGAATGGGTGGGGGGAATTGAATGGTCTTATGACGAAACGGGCGTAGTGACTGTAAATGCCTGTTCTGTTGAATTAGAGATGTCGAATTGTTATTGTGATTACTTCAAATTTGAAATGAACGTGCGAGACTCTGTTCAGATAAGCTTTTCAGAGGAGTAGGAGACGTTCTTTTGATAACAAGATTGCTACGTCAGACTTCCCGCGGAGGCAGTTGGATTCTGAGCCCTGTTTCAGAGTTGCAGGTACTGTAAGCAATACTTGAAAAGTATATTTTTCGAATGTACTGTGTTCAAATTTCTATCGACATGAATGAACGGAAAATTTAAAAAATTATGCAGCAATATTTTATTTAAAAAATTATTGAATAAATTTTATACTTTCAGTTTATCCATGGGGGTAGAACTACACGTTTATTTTAAAAAAATTGACCATCCACGTAGATGGCCAATTTTTATAAAAACTTATGCAATAATTTTTCAATAAAAAAATGTTTGCATAATTTTTTACATTTTCAGTTCTTCCACGTGGATGGGAGAATCTCACAAATAAAATTTCCCCAGAATGTAGTGCAGTGCTTTTTTTCTTACACGTTTATTGAAAGAAAAATTTTATGTGATGGCCCACATAAACGTTATCATTACACTATGACGGTCTTGCGGAAAATACAGTCTCGTACTTACTGTTTCCATTTCAGAATTTCAAAATATAGCGGGAAATAAGTGTGTACAATTGTAAAATCATCATCACGAACGATAATGTATTACTGTTTAAAGTTTTTTTCGTTCAATAGTTCAACTATTGTACGGCTAGTTCTTCCCTAATTCTTCCCCCCTGGGGGGAGAATCAGGGGAACTTCCCCTACAGTTCGAAACTGTATTGTCCTCTATTTAATGAAAAAACTTGTTGTGAGGGATGGAAGTGCAAGCATCCACCACGTTGGTTGTGAGTCAATAGACCCACATAGAGATATTGCACTTGAAGAAAAGATTGTACCAGAAGACATCCAGGAACAGGCGAGTGCAGAAGCTTTGAACAAGTTATGGTATCAGATTGAAGGTGCTGTTGTAAATATCTCAACTATATCAAACGTTGCCACACAAGCAGCGGAAAAACTGGTTTTACAAATACGTCAAGAACAGTTCGATGTCTCCAGGATAACTACTACTATGAAAAATGACGCTGAATGCCTCGCTGTTTTGAACAAGGATTTCAATGATAACTTGGAACGTGAAGGGTTCCGGCGTGAGATAATGAAACATGCATGTACAAATTCTCAGCCTGCATTATATAAAAAACGTTATTAATGCCCTGAAAAAGGAAGTAGAACTGGCTGCTTTAACTGATATTATACATTGACCAGTTTTCAAGGACATCGTTTCATCACATCAGGAAAGGTCTCACACATTACAGATTGCATACTTCAAAGATCTGTACAGAATGAAGCGGTGTGGAGTCATGATGTCGAAGGATGTGGATGACAATGTCATATGGGTGGAGCATGAAGGAATATATACGCAATCAGCAATCATTCCTTGGTGTCATACAAATATATTTAGACAAAACTGGGACATCATTGAAAAGTAATTATCTTGTTGCATATCCCGTCCATGCCGTATTTTTCAACTTCACCGCACAATGCCGGCGTTACCTCATCCACAACGGACGTATAATTATTGGGTTTCTCCTCGTTGGATACCAACCCATATCACCAGATGTCAACTTGTCCGAATAATATGATAATTTCTCAATCCATGGGTTCACTTCTTCCGACACCGTTTCTCTCCTCGACAACGAGTCGTTGACATCTCAATCCGATGGAAGGGCTGCAAAAATGGATGTTCTGCACAAATATTCGACATCTATACTATCACTGCTACGAACACATTCTTGCTCCGGTTTCCAAGTTCTCTAGAACCAAACTTTGTGGAATTGTTTCCGGTTCATTGTGTCATATTGGTGTGACCTACTTGAATGCAAGGATACGTCTGCCATTAGACATGGAACTTTGATCAAAAGACCGTGTTCTAGATGTCTGGGAATAATGTAAGATAAGATGAAGGGACCAGCAATTGTACTACGAAATATAAATGGAACGAAGTATGCACGTGAAAACAATCGGCGTCTCATAGTACAGGCAATGGAATGTAAGAGTAGCGGTGAACCAGAAAATGGAATACGTCTCATTAAAGAAGCAGATGGATTACTAGCAGATAGTTCTCTATCACAGTGGAAGGCATCTCTCGAAGACATGCACGCCATACCAAGCGTGTTAACTCAGGATGTGTATTCAATTTATACCTTGGAACCATTGCAGAAGCTACATCTGGGACTATCAAAACTGGTTAAGAAATGCTTTATCAACTTTCTGTTATCGGAAACATTGTCACATCCTCGCGGTCCAATGAAGAAAAAGAAGAAATTAGTATCAATAAAGACAAGCATTTTACGAGCCTTCAACTCCATACTAACGTCCACACAGAAGCACTACACACTGCCAGGTCTGCATATTTATTTTTCAAAGAAAGAATCGTCCTCGCAATTGAATGGAGTTTTTGGGACAGACGGTGTACGCGGAATGCTGGAGGGGAAAGACTACAGAAAATTGGACATGATGTTTCATTTCGTTGTAGCCTGGGTGGATTGTGCTACAGGCTATGATTGGGAGGCACATGTAACAAAGATTTGTACCTGTTATTAAGATATTTTTAATGTTTTCATGTCCGATAATGTTACGGAGGGATGGTCTGACAATGAACCAGAAACAATGCAGAGTGACATTTGTACTTTTTACCAGTTGCTGACTGACGCATTTGAAGATGCTGCAAGTGGTATTTTATTCACTTTAAAATATCACCTTTAGACCATCTCGTCACATATTTGAAGAAGTTTGGAAACATATACATGTTTAATGCTGCACATTTCGAACATTTCAACCTATTCATAAAAATGGCTTATAGAACAAAAAAAGAGCCGTACAAGAATGGATGAAAAAGTTGCAAGAATGGACCCCCCCATGGGACAGCTGCGCTCAAACCATGGTCTTCAAAGCTGGAAATTACTGCTGATGAATCTATCCGAGATATGATCCCCCACCTAATACGAGACGGGTAAACTGTCTCGTTGCATAACATCGTTCATAGATATGAACATGGTAATTCAGTATCAGCGCCAACTCTTCGCGACAAATATAGTCAGTACTCGAAAAAATTACAATCCATTTTCGAAACGTATGAGCTAAAGTCCTTTGTAAAGCTTCTACGTGGACAGTTCGAAGAAAACAATGTCGGGACAGCGTACAATGACATAGAGATTACGTTTGTGAAATATAGGTTCGTGTTACGGGGCTTCATACATACTCTGAAACAATTCGATGCAGAACTTAACATAATCATATTTTCCAGGAAGGAAGTCTGTAGAAAATTGAGGCAACGCATTTTTTTCTTTACACGAATTTGGGGCGAGCAAGGCTGTAAGAAACAGTTTCGTGGTGATAAGAGGTGGTTCTGACAATGACCCGCAACTCTGGGTTGCGAAAGTCCTTCTACGGTTCCATGTCAAGCAAAAACTGAAAACATTTGCCAGATAAATGGCCTTCGTCCAATTCATGGAAGCGACCTCTCCCACAGAGGGTGTTGAAATTGTTCTGGATTGTTTTTGCCTTCGTTGGGAACCGGGTGAAGAGGTGGAGTATACAGACTCACAAAACCAAAAATCACACGTGGACAAACATAATCGTGTAACAGAATCAGAATTGTTTGGTATTGTTTCATCCGACACTATTGAGGGTTCTGTCCACGTCCCACGGTCAAATTTTGCGTTTCAGTCCTTATAAAATGAACTTCCATAGACTCATCACCGTTTCTACATTAATCGGTTCTACATACATCCAACGATTACGGGGAAAGTCAAAATGTACTGCGACTAGCAGGAAACGTCTGATGTTTAAACAATATATATCTTTATTCATGCGCCATAGCTAATAAACTAATTCCATGCTAAAATTTTCATGATAAACATTGCACTATTTACGTTTATATTGTATTCCCCACATCTTCCCAAATCATTCCTGTACGCAGTACAATAACGCAAACCACATAAGGTAAATATATATATCTTAGCAAAGATAACAAATCAATCTTTTCGACTTCTTATACTATCTACTTCATCTTGTTCTTCTTTCCAAAAAGTCTTTCACTGGATCACGGAACACCTGTGGAAGATCCACTGACATTGTCGCTACTTCTGAAAGGACGTGTTACTTTATTCCTGGCTTCTATCCCCCTCCTTGCCTAGATCTGCAGTTATCCACAGATAAGCTTTCAGTACCATTATCGACCGGTGGCATGTCTTCGTCGTCTGACTGTTCTTCGTATTCCAATATACTGCCGTCCCCCGCACATTCTTTCCCTTTCAAGATATACTGGGCGTTCTCTGTGTCACTAAATTCAATTTCCTGCCAAACTTTCATTGGGTTGTTTCCTTCTAATTAGCTCCCAATAGCAGATGTCTTAGCCCCATTATCTAGTTCATCAGGCTGAATTTCACTTAAGTGGTTATTCACCATCAACATATCATGCAGCGGGTTTCCAATTTCAGCCTCGCCATGTACATCCCCTTGTATTCATTTATCTTCATTATCACAATCACTTGCTTCTGCATTAAATATTTCTTCCATATTTCTGAAAGCCTCTGTTTCGACATCGACGTCACCAAGTAGATTGATGGTGGACCACTCATTACATATTTCGGCAATATAATAATCATAGATCGTCCCGAGTTCAGTACCATTTCGCAAACCACGTGTGATTTACTGTAATAAATACAAGTTCCCGACTTGGGAGAACAACTATAGCAGTTGCATTCCGCTCCATATTCATGACGGCATTTTTCAGTTCTTCTATTCTATCAGTCAACAAGGACTGTGGGAGTTGCAATTATTCTTCTGACCACATCGACAAAAACTTTTCTAATACAACCTATAACTTGGCTGGTTGTGCCCGGAAGAGTCCACTCAAGCTCAGACATATAACTACTCTGCGTCCCTCCACCACGTTTTTCTTGGACTTTAAGGCATGAAATTATGGAATAAATCCAAGCGTCCAACCTTGAAATGTTCATAATAGTCCCATTGACAATACTGATCGGATCAACGTTTGTACGTAACCCAATATATCATGCAGTATGGGTGAACCAACTTCATTACGGAACAATTTTAGAATATACTCATCTTTGTCGTTACTTCTGCGATCCTCTTCATCTCCTTCAACAGAGAACTGCTCTTTGCTTCGTCCAGCCTGCATTGTTATCGGTAATTCTCCAAAGTACGTTAACCTTCAAAGATAGGCAAATCACCACCACGAATAATCATATTTATTCCCATTTCTAATTCTCCTAATAAACTATTCTTTCTCAACTGATACTTTGCTACTCTTCTCCTGAATATCCTGCGCAGATAGGCTTTGCTTGGCACCACATATTCTATAGTCCATAGCATTGAATAGTCATTTCCGAGCTATCCTTTTACCGGAGCTTGGTTTATCAGACAGCTTCTCCTTTAAAATGGATATAAGGGCTTTGCTATTAATCAAGGTTTCAATCAGCTCTGTTTTCAGCTCAGTTGTTGGAAAAAGTATATCCCATCCTTCATCTTTCCATTCCTCATCCACAATAGTTTTCAAAATGTGGAAAGAAGTATCAGCGGAAGCCGAGTAGTACATTTTTTTATCTCCGAGTACGGAGAGGAGATGGGGAACCACACCCTTCCGATCAGCGTTACAAACGCACATCGTCTTCATGAACGCTACACGTCCTTCCCACAATCGTTCTTGTGTACTTTGAAAATGTTTGAGTTCAGAATATCCCCTTCTTGTCGATGGTAATAAACTTGTGTCGACCGTCAGTGCAACTCCGAGGAAAATTCTGGGTATTTTGAATTCATGAGATTTTCCGTTCGGGTCCCTTTCTTGTTCTGTTCCAACATCCCCATGACCTCTTCGTTCAGTTTTAGAATGGGATTGTTTTCACTTCGCAGCTTCAAAGTTTCTGCTTCGAGCATATTGTTTTTCGTTGTTAGGACTTTCTTCTCAGTGCCAAATTGTAATATATTTCCTTCATCAGCTATTACTTCTATCTGACTTCTATTCAGTTTTACGACAGCATCATCCAGATCAGCTGTAGCTCTAATCAGATTTCTTCTCTATACAACAAGTTCTCCGTCAGCTGATGCACTAAATTGTGCTCTAGATCCACTGTCAATACTCGCTGTAGTTTTTCGGGAAGACTGTTGCAACAACATTCTTTGTTGGAATCCGTTGTCTCCATACCCATCATTAGAAGAAGAATGTTACGCGTTACTTCCATTATGGGAGGAATTGGAGATGGTCTTAAAGTTCTACTTGTGAAGTCTGTTTCTATATTTCCTCGGAATCCTCAACTGCGACCCTGTACTCTGATGCTTCTCCTTGCCGGAAGGAACTCCATTCTACGTTCCGTGCGGTGTCCTTCTCCGTCTCCTCCCCAACACGGAGTGTATTTCCAATTCCAGTTCTTGGTGAAATTTATTCATCTTGTGAAAGCCCTTGAAACCTCCCTGACGAATGTCTTTTCTCACCACGGCTTTCCAGTCTCATTCTTATCAATTGTTGCAGAACAGAAATGTTGTTCGAAGTTTCTGTTGATGACAAGACCAGTTGAATAAACGGCAACACAGTGATTGAATTTATTTTTCAGCAAGATATCAAAGGTCTCCAAATTTCGCAGTTAGGTGCATGCATTACACTTCACAGCACGAGGTCCAATATTCGTTTTCATTCACAGGACTGTATCAAGTATCAATACAATCCATATTTTTCAAAATTACCCATTCCATTTATGTATGTCATTTCCCATGCCGTGATGCATCCACATGGATGGAGTGAAAATGTAAAAGTTTTTACATTTCATTTCCAACTGGGAATTCATGAAATGACTCTCTATTTACTTTAATATTACGTATTTTCATCTAAATCGCACCAATGAAAATGCAACTATGTTACCAATTCTCTTTCTTTCACCATTCATCTTTACCGGAAGCATACTTTTCAATTACAATTATACCTTTCTGAGCTAGTTGCTCTCCCTTATCTCACTGAACTTAATAAAATATTTCACAATGCCATTGTGTACTACAATCTAGTGCGTGTAGCAGCCGTTCAACCATGCACTACTACTACTACTACATATAATATGTACCTCAACTACTACTATTACCGATAATGATTACCAGTAGGAGTAGTACTAGTACTACATTTCTTTTCCTTACCTTTCTCTCGTACGTTACGTTTTGCAACATCATGCTGCATGGCGGAATGTACCGTACGTGAAGGGAAAGCTCATTTGGAACAAACAAATTTCATTTAATTAACCAACAATAGCAATCATCTTATTAATAGTAAGATTTCTTCATTACATGCCAATAGATACTAAATCTGTAAATAGTATCATACGTATGTATATCGTGTTCAATTTCGTTCCAGGTCCTGAAGGATTCTAGATGTTATATCATGACAAATTTTCATACTTAATACCCGTCCAAAAACAGCTTGCAGTCAAAGTCCTTGTCTCTCAAAATGGTTATGATTTCTTCGACTGGTTTCGTACCAGATAAAACCTCCAAGAAGCACAGCGACACTGCAAGAGAGCTAACCAATAACTCAGCTAGTAAAACGTCCAATTCCAATGATGACTTCTGGTTTTCGCATGATCTAGACTCGCCGTCATCTTGGACGCTCATTTTCCATTTTACCCAATGGGGGCTGATAGTAAAAACAATGGAATGGTCGCTTAAAATAGAACTTGAACTCCCAATAAGGAAAGTGTTGAATTCCAAATTATTGTGGAATTGAGAACGAAAGGTCAATTGACTCTGAACAGTTGTGGACGACGAAAATTTTGGGATTCCTGATCACTGAATTTTAGTTGTATATTTGCAGCAATAATATTTGCGTATTAAATTGACTATGACTATTCTTTTTATATATTTTTAACTCGAATCGTTATTCAAATTATTTCAATTTTTGCACATTGGCAGATGGGATGGAATGCATTGGAAAGGTTTTCGAACACAGTTAACTCTATCTCCGCATGTTATCATACAGTAATATTACCATATTATAGTATGATATCAATAATCAAAAATAAATTTCCGATTTAGTACGTGTGACTCTTTTCCTTCCATTTACGTTTTATTTTGGGAATAATACCCTAAATTACCACCGATTATGTGCTGATATCCTAATTTGCACTAATGTTTACTCATTCTATGGCTTCATTTCCTTTTTATTCACAACTTTTGACGCAGAATTCACACTATGGAGTCGGAACGGTTCCCCCCTTCACTCCCTCATGAAGGGACCGTTCACAATTTCGGACAATGGAAGACGTGAGCCATTTGAGCTCAAATGTAATTAACTAACAATTCAACTATGGCAGTACAGCATGTCCTGCACACAACGCGTTTCAGATATTTTTAGATTTTTCCTTGCTTTTCACTTTCATGATTGAGGAAGCATTCCTCCTGTTTTGACCATCATGATATTCCCTTTCTGAACCGTCCCTTCTTTTATTCCAAAACAGTATCATGCGATCATGCATGACTTCAATCTCCGCATCCTACCGATACTATCGGTTCAAACCTCATAAATCATGAAACGTCGAATGACGTAGTATGAGGTATGTGCAATTTATTTTTTCTTTTTACAACCTCTATCAACACTGAATTCTATTACAAAATTACTAATCACTTCTCACTTTTATATTTCGTACAATCATATTGTTTAGGTTCATAACATCGAGACATGATGTTACGA
>JAULBU010065480.1:0-11067 GCA_032358235.1 Odonthalia washingtoniensis
GTGGTAAACATCATGCTCATCGGTAGTCGTGATTCACAGCAAATGTTGTCGACAATCCCCATCATCTCCGATCGATATCGTCCTCAAGAATCGACGTCATCATCATAAACTAATCAACATCATCGTTAACCATTGTAATTTGTCAACATCTTGAATCAAAATCCTTATCATCAACGAATCAACATTATAGTCATCAACAAATCAATATCATCATCATGAATCAGCGTCATCTTCATCAAAGAATCAAAATCATCAACGAATCAACAGCAACATCATGAATCGAATTAACATCATCTTCACCGATTAAACATCATTATCAGTCAGCATCATCAACGAGTAAACATCTTTATCATGAATCAACATCCTCATCTCAACTCGCAACTTACACTTTCACATCTATGTCAATCTCGCTCCGGGTTCGTGTCGCACGAACTTATCAACGAAATCGAATCGAAGTAGACGATTCGACAGGGAACGGTTCGGTCTCGTCTATCGTACCTCGGACGAGAAGGCAGGACAGTGCGTCTGGGACTTGGTAGACTCTCCCTGGCCGTTGTACGATTTTGAAATCGTATGGCACCAGACGCTGGTACCATCGGGAAATACGGCTCGTCGGGTCTTTGATTGAAAGAATCCATCGAAGGGCCTTGTGGTCGCCGCGTTCGTGTGATGAAATACGAGAGGGAGAAAAGGTGACATAGGGTGATATGACTTGCAACGGGGATAGAAAAAGGGTGCTTTAGGATGATATGAAAATAATATGATGATAAGGATGGTAATATGATGATGATAAGGATGATAATATGATGATATGGATGATGATATGATGAAGTATATGCTGAGACGATAATAAAAAGGATGAAAGACGAAAGCAGTAATCACGAATTGAGGCAAGGAAAAGAACCTGACAAATGTAAAGGCCGTATAGGATGGGTGTCAAAACAATGCACAGCCAAACAATTTAATAACCACACGTCTACCCACTTGACACTGTATGCGGGATAAAAAGCATATCCTACACTAATCAACAATACTGTACTGGATGGCATACAACATAAAAGAATTACGTCAACACTGCAGTAAATTCTATACAGTAATCGAATATGGTCAATCAAGTTCGACCCTCCTACTACCATACTATAGTTCATGATACATGGGATGTAAAACGCCACTAATTACGTGTACAAAAACACGTGTCCGAGATCCTAGATCAAGCGACTTAAATTTGGACTATCGTCAACTTAGCAGAATTCTATGACACGTTTCATTTAATTCGATATTTTCTTTTATTATTAATCTACATTTTTATCCTATTTATAATCTAATTTGAGGAGGAAGAAAAGAATAAAAGAGATCAGACATTAATCAGAAAACCAGAACAAAAAAACAAACAAACAGAAAACATTTCTCCTAACATGTCAATCCAAGGAGAAGGGAATCCGAAACCACAGCACGTACTGTGTTGTTTAACACAAACGACAGGAGACAACGCGAACCCACGTGCCTGCAAGTGACCTGTTCACTCCAGCTGCGACTCGATCTGGGAGAGTATACCAAACCGTGCCTCTTGTTTATTGGCCCGTGAAGGTTCGTAATTGAAGCAGGGAAAATAGACACGTCACCCTCCAGTTTAGTCAGCAGAACAGTAATAATAAACCTTAGTAGCGGCACACTTACAGTCTCTCTCACATTTACATTTATTTAAGTTTTTGTCTTACTCAAAGAGCCTACGGCTAACAACTTTTTCGACCTCTCCGCGTTCTGGCCATTCCATGTCATCACTAAAAACTCCCCGTCACCCCATCACTGCTACTGGCCCTCATTCCTCCATCAATCACTCCAACATCTGTACATAGCAACTACAATCGGTACAATTCGTACCAAGGCTACTAGAAGCCCTGAAATCGCCTATACACTCCTTTCCGTCTACAATCTGACTAAAAACAATGATGACATATTTTTCACCGGCTATGACGCATACATAATTTCTCATCATCTCCCAAACACTCTGATTTTACCATCCCCAATTGAGGACTGTAGATCCAACTCATACTCGTAAATAATTGTGCCAGCAATCGGCAAAAATGAACCTACACCCGAACAGGATAGCATGATTTATACCCCATGTCCATCCTCCGCACTTTCTCATCTCATCCATTTCTCACCAATTACAATTGTAGTACCCCCTGGAAGTGTGTTCTGAGGGGATACCAACACGTGCTTTGTGCTTTATTTTCCTGCCTCCCCTACTGTATGGCCCACCATTCTTCGTCCCAATTTCCTCTTTTTAAAAGTGTTTTCCCTTTTCTTTTCCTTCCACCACTTGTAGTTCTTGCACACCTGTAGGCTTAGGCCTACAGGTATGTAAGCACCACCAGTTTTAGACATTGAAATCCGTCTCGTCGGCGCCAACTGGGCGCCAACTGGGCGCCAACGAGGCGCGCATATTTCCTCTGGGAACGACTCGACTTCCAGACTTCGCCTCAACTCACATCAACCTTATCGAAACAACCACTAGACGTGTCCCAAAAAGGGCCGAACAAGGAATATCCATTAGTGCTCCCGCACCTGTCGTCCACAGAAAGGGGCCCCACTAGTCTTGTCGAAGAACGGGATCGTCTGACCTTCTTCCCTCATTCCTACGACGGTATTTATAGTCCACCGTCGTGAAGAGATCCTATCCCGGAGCCTCTGCAACTTAGATCATCTGCGAGTGGTACATCCCAAATCGCTACGGGTGGGGTACTACATTGGTCTTTCAGCCTCAAAAACTACCGCACCTATTATACAACTGAATCTACAACTACAGCAACAAAAACTACTTCTACAACTCCATATCCAACTGCAACTACTCACCTGACACTGAAAAAAAACAAAAGTCATGTCCCACCAGTCTTCCCTTCCATCTACGTGCTCAAGAAAAACAACGTGCTCGGACATCCTCTTCGCACATCAAACTGCGGACTTCCGGGACTTCACGGCCGAACCACAGAAGAATCTTCGTATCCCACCGACCATGGCCACTATGATAATTCGACCCGCCCTGCCCCCGACTCGCATTCCGCCAGCACCAACTGTATAATCGCCAGACCGATCTGTGTGAACTAATAAACGAATAACGAATATTTATCAGTAGTAATAATGATAATAGAAATAATGATAATAGTAATGATGATAATAGTAATGATGATAATAGTAGTAATGATGATAGTAATAATGATGATAGTAATAATGATGATAGTAATAATGATGATAGTAATAATGATAATAGTGATAGTAATATATTAATAGTTAATAGTAATATCTAATCCGAATGATTTTGTCGGGAAAAAGCAATGGAGTAATAGAGTAAAGTGGCCGGAACGGCGATGATTGTATTCTTACTTGGCAATTATGCAGATATCGCGAAAAATGATTACGAAGATAACGGAGGTCAAGATTTGGTGGATCCGTTGTCTGATCCGTGGGTGACTTGATTCCTGCAGTCGCTAGATGGCTTTGCGGATTCAACGATACACGTAGTATCTCTTTGTACCAACTCTGGTTTCGAAGTTGGAGGAAGCCTGTCGGTTGTTAGTCGCGCGTAGGTTTACATTTGCTCTCAATGGTTGACTATTAAGTAAGTTTAGGCACTTTGGGCTTAGTCTCCTCTTGCCGTTTTTGAAGCTGTCGTAGCTGTCGTTGCAGTTTATGCGAATTCTGGTATTTCGTTAATGCCTACAGACTTCTTCATTGTTTCTCCTCCGAAACGGGCGTGGTATGTATACTCGAATGGATAAAATTGCAGTTCGCGACAAATAGGTCACACACGTGTAGATATTTGCTACAGTTAGTAAGCTATCAGATTACTAAAGTAGAAATTTCTAATTAAGTCAAAACGTGTATCGAAGATTGGTTATTTCAATAAATGAATGATTGTTGTGTTATGCAGTAATAAAGTGGATACTGTATTTTCTTGTTTTGTGACCTAACTGTTCCCTTATATAGCTACTCTGTTGTCTTCCTTCCTGTTTCGGTCGTCGTTTCGGTAAGTCCACTCCTCATCTCTTTTGACGGCGTGCTTATGACGGTGCGTTTTTATGCTCAGTCTGCGACATCGTCTCTTCTTCAAGTATGTATCATCTTTATAATCTGCGCCGTCTCTCTATCATATGATTCCTTGTCATTTGTACTGAACGTCTCTTTTATCGTCATCGTATGAGTTCTCCTCGTTGCACACAGTGCACGCCGGTACGGTATTTGATTCGAAAAACGAATTGACACCAACTTCACCCTTCACCTCGCGCGAAGGAGGGGCCTCGGAATTGATCTGTACTCCGGCCCTCGATGCCATTTATCGTCTGCCACCTGCCGCTGACACCACAACGGGAATCTCACCGTTGGTCATCTGCCGGTGTGCCGAAATGACGAGCTGACTTAATCTTTCAGACTTGGAGCTGCGCCGTATTTGGGTGCACGTGCAAACGGAACTGGACCATAGTATCCAACAGTATGACATGATCCTGGGTTGCCTAGAATCAATCGAGACCACGGTGCACCAAATCAAGTCCAAGATGGAATCGATCACTAAAACTATTTCGTCAATTACGGTGCCTCAAGTATCGGTGTATAACCAACTCGAGAAAATCACGGATATCTTCGCCCAGCTAACGACTTACTTCGTTGATCTGTCAGCAAACGTTGACGACACTCGTCGTCTACTCGCCCAGCTGGACAAACTGGATACCAGGGATGCCACTGAGTTCTCACTCGCCGCAGCGTCACGTCCAATGCTACGGCAAGCGTCACCTACCAATGTATTCAGCACCACTCCCGGCCTGCCACAAGATGATTTTGTTACCACCCAGAGGGCTACACTCTTACCCCACCCCTCGCGTTGCCGGCAACCAAGCATCTACCCGGGTTCAAACTCACCGGTATGGGTTCATCGCGGAGGCGGACACGCCCGCCCTTTGCCCTATAAAGGTCCGGTAGAATTTATTCCTCCACTCCTCGGCTATGTGCTATTCGCCAGGACTTACACCGTTGATAACCATGGTGGAAGCCTTCCGTACCCTCGGCAACTACCGAACTTATCGGCTCGACAACACCGATGCCGTAAAGACGGACAAGGAATACAAACACCTTCATGCCTTAAAAAAAACAAATGATGCTCTTTTTCCATCCATCGGAACCTTCTCTGGTTCCGACAGCATGCTCGTGTTCGCTGTCCTCTCCGACCTCTCCCCAGCGTTTAAGGACTACTCCGTGCGCGAGGGTACCGCAGTTCCCACCCTCGCCTCTTATTTGTCTGACCACGCTCGGTACTTGTACGAATCACACATCCGACCGGGACGCTCCACAAAGCTGTCCCACCTCCACGCATCGTGTTTTTACGAAATTCATTACCTGTTGTAACGCTTTATCACCGACAAAACGCTTCGTGCCGAGTACCGCGTAATCAGTGACGCGCAGCAACGCACAAACAAATCGATGGATACATACGCCGAACTCTTGGAGGAGGCAGCCTTTCAATACCGCCACGTTTTACCTCCAACAGAGCTCATCAACAACTTCGTGTTTGGTTTGAACCGCGTGAATGGTTTGCTACTACAATCCCACCTTTCCCAGCTGGCGCCGTCAAAGGGACCGGATTTCCAGGCGATCAAACTCCTGGCCGAACGATGTGGTATTACTGCCGCCACCATGGCGCAGCACGCCAAATCAGGCTTGGCTCCTAAATCCTCCCCACGTGCCACGCCATCGTCCGTTGCGCCCAGGACAAGATGGGCAGCGCTGGTAGTTACGTTAATCACTACGGCGACGTGGAAACATTCTCCCCCTTCGTCCCACCATCCTCAATCGAACCATGGCCGACAGTGTCCTTGTAAGCCACCCCCATTGTTGCTAATGCCTCTCCTTCCGCACTAACGCTGCAGGACCATATCTAAGCACTCTCGAAGGATCAGCAATGCGACGTAGTCTCACTACTAGGAACCGTCTTCCTGTCCACGTCAAGCCATAACTGTAGTACCCCCTCCGAGTAGCTCTGATGCAGGGGGTGAAAGGGTGAAAGAGGGTAGCAGAGCTGAAGAAAAAAACAAAACACGGCGGCGGACTGTAGACGTCTCCTTGAAGGCGAGAGAGGAGATCTGGACGATCGCGTGCTTCACACGTCTGTTGGCGCCGCTCGGAGGAAGGCACGCGCGTAGGGGAGTACTAGCGAGTCGTCCTGATCCCAGTCCGTAGCGTAGTTGATGGGGTTCTTGCTCGGGGCGGTCGAAGAGAGTTGTCGTTGATGATGTTGGGGGTCTGGTGATTTCCAGGGCAGAGATGCCCGTTCAAGTCGGCACCAGTTGGAGTCGACGGGGCGGTGTTTCTTATCTAGCAACTGGAGGCCAGACGTGGTCATTCGAAGTACGAGTGGGCATGTGTCGGCCGGCAAAAGGAGAGAAAGAAAAAACCTAGAAATAAAAGGAAGATAGTAGAACGGAATATACACGCCATTTGGATACCGGAAATAGTGTGGGTACATCTAGGTACCCGCCACTGGGCAAGGTACTACAATAGCGCCGAATACGATTCGGTGCAGGTGACCTAGGAAATATTGCAAATGCTTGATCTTTCCAACAACTCCATCGGACGTGAGCACGTTGCCGTGCCCACACTGATGGAACACCAGATCGAGTTGGCTATGTCAGGCATTCTGTCAGATTATTGGATGCTCAACTGTTTGACATGTCGAGAGTTGCGACATTCGGCATTCGCGTGTCCAAGATTGACAGTGCAACAGAGAATATTCTTCTCGTATTGTTACTATGGTCATCAAATTGTGGCGAACCCCCAAGTCGCCGTTGTCCTTTTACCCCTTTCGAGAATTGTGCAGCTCGGGCTTGCTGTCCTAGTGAATGCCTTGGTTCTTCTTTATCTTTCTGTGTATTCAGTGACTTAGAAGCGTTGCTCTTCGACTTGCGCGGCGTAGTCGTTGTTCCAGAAGTTTAAACTGTCAAATCTGGCGGCTATCGGTGCTACGCTAATAGTCAGTCTATGTAACGCAATGAGCGACGGGGCGTGACGTGAGTTTAATGAATATATCTGTATAATTTATCGGTCCTAATTTTGTCCCAGCAAAGTTAATCTCTGTTGAAGACTTAGGTGAAAGGTTCGTATGTACATATATTATATATATATATATATATATATATATATATATTCCTTTAGATGATCCCCGTGTGTTGAAATAAACAAGTAACAATTAAGTTACCCTTGCCATGCGCGTTGGTTTTTACGCAACTGGATGCTCGTTGGATCTGGTCTCCCTTTTCCTAAATTTTTCTCTCGATTTAATTTAAAGTTGATTTTCGTCTGTTGTCTGTAATATGTCTGTCCTCTTGTATTATTTATCGTTCACGTTCAAGTGACGTATGTATCATGAGTTTTGTGTTGGGAATATCAACACGTGTAATGAGAAATTATCATTAGCTATCTTTGGATAGCTAAAGTAGAATTGATTCTAATTGAATGAATCTGGACTCTGGGATAGGGGGTACACCTGTTCATGTAGACTAGTTTCGGGTTACAAGGTTTGATCAATCCGATGTACTGTACCGTGTACGTTTTTTGGTGACAAGGTTGATTACTCCGACGTACTGTACCTCACATGTGTTATGACTTGTCATCATCTACAGTGTCAGGTGAGTCTTTCCACTTGTAAGTATTTGATTTCTGCATGAGAATAATGTGGTCGGTGGTCGATTATACAGTTTTTGTATGACTTGCATGACATATTTCGTGGACGGTGTAAAGCTGTCTATGTTCTGTTATCATCTTCTTGTCATATCATCATCTTGTTATTCGCTTCTCCTGGCGTCGTTTCATCCCTCGTCATCATCTACATACCGTCTCTTCCGCATCTCCACATCATCATCATCTCCTCCGTTTCTTCCATCGTGTCCATCGCCCCATCTCCCGTGTCATCTTCATTCACCTCTATTATTCACCTCATTAACCGTCACATCACATTTCCTGTTACTTTGTCTTCCTCTTCCTTTCCCATTTACTCTCCAACTCTCCATTTTCATTCGCAGGAACTTTTGTATTGGTGTTACATCGGTAACATCGACACCATATGCGGAAACGTTGAACTAACTAGAGGGACAATCCATATCCTCGGTTACAATAAATTGTCAGCCGAGCCCCCGGTGATAGAAGAAGGGGATTCCATTCCGTCATGTGGCTCGCTTCCTTCAACGCGGAACCACATTCGGTTATTCAAACCCCTCACCATTTCTGCGTGCTCCAAGTGTACATCCGCGTGGTCATGGGCGTCGATGGTACGATCAACATCGAGCCCAAGAATGTCTTGCTCACACGAACTGGCTTTCGCATGGCTAATGGGATGCATGAGGTACGACGAGAGGAACTCTTCAAGGTTCCCGTCTCCAACTTCACAAACGCGCCCCGTTTGGTCTCCAAACACATGGTCGTGTCGTACGCAGTGCGAGACCATACCATACGCATCTCTCTCACATGACGAGGGGCCGATGAGATTGCGTCGTCTCTGTTTTTGTCCCCAGGGGTATCTCCAGGGGACGATACCCCACGAGACGACGGAGTATTTCCCCCTACCTTAACATGTTTCCCCCAGCGGTAACAGTGGTGAGCCCGGCCATACCTCCTCCGCCCCCGGGACCGGCTGGCAAGATGCATCTCGCTCCCGACTAACGCACGACCGTAGACCTTACACACGACAACGAAGCAGGTTTCCGCACCCAAATTGTGTCCATGTTTGACAAGAATCAGTCCATGTGGAACGGTCTCCTAGGTGAAATAAAGGCGACCCTGCATCGGATCGCGTTGAAAACAAACTCCCGACTCATCCATCAACAGCCATACTTGGTTGGCCCGAAATCTCGGGCTATCCTGTATTATCACATCCAGTCGCAGTTAGCCACTAGCGTTATTGAACCTGCCCAAAGCGAATGGACAATCTCTATAATGTTTACTCCAAAACACGACGAAGCACTGCATTTTTGTACCGGCCTCCGCCGCCTCAACACCGCCATAGTCCCGATACTTATCCACTCCCACGAATAGTTGATTATATCGACAGCTTAGGCGGAGCGACGGTCTTCACGACCCTAGACTCCAACAGCGTCTATTCGTAGATGTCGCCGGATCCGCAGGATGGATACAAACAACCTTCATATCTCATTCTGGTGCGTTCCGTTATACGCGGATGCCTTTCGGCCTCCGCAACGCACCTGCCACGTTTCAAGGTGCGCTAGATATTATCCTGGCGTGTATACGATAAAAACGTGCCTAATTTATCTGGACTACGCGATCATCTCCTCCGCATCCAGAGAATAGATCGTCCAACACGTGCACGACGTCCTTACCTTCCTTGGCTCCGCTGGATTCTCTCTGAAGTGGCGCGAGTGCGAGTTCTTCCATCACAAGGTCAAATAACTCGGCCACATCCTCTTACCGAGGGAACTGGTGATCTCGTCGGATGCCATGGGTGGCACCTGCGACGCCTTCTTACTCCAGGACATCACGCAACTGCGATCCTCACTCGGGGCGCGCAATATGAATCTCCAATTTATCCATAAGTTCTCCATGGTGACACACACCCTCCATGAGATGTTCGACAAAGATACCAACATCGATTAGGAGCCAACCGACGCCCAGGTGGGCGCGTTCAACGTCTTGAAACAGGCGTTGATCTCTCCTTAGGTCCTAGATTTCTCACGCTTGGATCAGCCCTTCATCATTGTCGATGATGATTCCGCTTATCAAATCGGTGCCGTTCTTCTCCGACAACAGGACGACGAGAAACCGTCTTTCTGGCCAACTATCGGATACTCGTCTCAAGCCTTGAAGAAGACGGAGCGAAACTACTCCGTAACGGAACGCTAATGCCTCTCCTTGGTATGGATATAACCATACTACGGCCATATATCGACGTCCAAGCCTTCACTATGCGTTCCAACCACAACTCCCTTAGATGGATTCTATACATCAAGTACCCGACGGACCGGATTGCCCGATGGTGTCAGCGTATGGCGCCATACGATTTACAAATCGTACACCGGCCAGGGAGATTACAACAAGTCCCGTACGCACTGTCCCGCCTTCTTGTCCCATGCGCGACGGGAAATTACGAACAGTCTCCCTTTGATGATGACATCCCCACTCTTGAAGGTGGAATTAAGGTGGTGACATGGTAGAAGGGACGTCAAGAATAATCCTCGCTTCAAGTCGGGGGTACCGATACCCCCAGTCGCGGTGCTAACTCCTCCGCAGCGTCCTCACAAAACATCGAGGACGCCAAAACATCCGATCTGAAACTAGATGCCATCTACTTGGCCATGATTAACGCCCTGCACCTTCGGAGCCTCGATGAACCAGAGTTGGAAACTGTGGAAAACCCCCCACATCCCACCACTTCGTCTTTGGACAATCTTCCAACCCCGATTGCCCTAGAAGAATTCCTGGAGGGCGAACAATCGGGCGACTTCTGCGAAACAACGATCAATCGCGGCGCGATGGATCTTTGGAACCCACGTATTTCGAGGGGACGACATCCTGCTGCGACGAAAGCACCACTCGGAACCGGAATTGAACAATATCATCGTCCCTAGGGCGTTCCAACAGCGCCTTTGTCATATGGCGCACCATTACATCCTGTGTGGCCATCCCGGCCATACGAGATTGACCGACGCACTTCGCCGCACCTATTACTGGCCCCAAATGGCCACTGACGTATACTGGGGACGGTATGTTCCTGTTTTCATTCTGCAAAGAACCGTCTGTGCCTAATTTGGAAGTCAAACCCGATGCAACTATTCCCAGCGACGACTCCACTAGAATGCGTTGCGATGGACTTGTTGGGGACCCCATCCGCCATCCAGGCGGATAATAAATACATCCTCGTCATCCTGACCGTTTCATGAAGCTAACCAAGTCGTGTTCCTCCTTGAAACGACCGCTCACGTGCTGGCCATCGCCTTCTGCACACACTGGGTGTACAAGTATGGCACACCCAAACAAACTATCCCCAGGAATAGGCCACAGTTCGCGTAAAAA